>NMRB01003801.1:15728-28312 GCA_002633025.1 Notospermus geniculatus | reverse complement strand
GTTTAGTTTTTTTGAGGCCTACTAAAATCAAAATGTTGACAGGAAAGATGAGAATCACAGGTGCTGCAAGAGTGATTCCAAACAACCAGAAAGAAAAGCTGTCTTGTATCCAAGCCGGGGTGCCTGGTCTAGTTCGCGTACAATACCGCCGGACTCTACCATGTGATAAATAGGTTGATGTCTCATAGATTATCAGCAAATATCAGGAGTATAAAGAGCACAATGTGCCTGCGTCTAGTTGTGACTATAAGAGCCACCGTGTGCGGAAACCAGACAGCTATACAACGTTCGACAGCGTATGTGACGATGATAAAGCCTGACATGAAAGCAAACGTGTTCCATACAAATATTCGGAGTTGACAACCCAAATCAGATGCACCGGTTGCAATGTTAATTTCACCATTTGTGATATGGAACAAATCGGTATGAAGCCACATTTGAAAACTCATCAGCAGGTTTCCGCTGTCAAACAACGCCAAGGACGTCAAGTAAACACTTGCTGCGGAATTTCGCTTTCTTTGTCGGACAAAGACCACAACGGCCAAGATGTTTCCTCCCCACCCGAATGCTATCACACCAAGCATGACATAAGCACTGAAGTATTTAATAAGTAGGGCGAGGATGGTAGGTGAGTCTTCTCTGTCGATTTCAGTCGCCATGCCGCTGATCTATACGAAATAGTCCAATGATTTCCACATATGTCGCAGTCAGCAAAAATCACACGTTCACGCTGGCAGCATCAGAATGGCTTCTTACAGGAATAATGCATCTATTGGACGAATTGTATCTTGGTGTAGGAGTACAGGTATTGTAAGCATGGTATTTATATTTTCGAGGGAAAAACGTTTCCTTTGCTTCAAGTAAGATATCAATAGCAGGTTCAAAGTACTTAAAAAGCGGCACTGTGACGAAGTGCAGTGTGAAGTAAGTACATGTACAATTTATGTTTTATATGGATATTAGGCTTTTCAAATGTCTGTCGGAATCTAGTTTCAGAAAGATTATACATCGTTTCTTAAAAGCGAAAAACAATACAGGTACTGTGAAAATCAATATGCGATATAAAGTTAACAACTTGGGTTTAATGTATATTTGACCTTTTTAGCTTATTTCTGATGTATTGTTGAATTTGTCCAGGGGAAGATGTTGTACATTTTCATATTGCTTGGATCCAGGCCCCTCTGAGAAAAGCAATAAGGACAGCTCCAGTTGACTATTTTTCGGGTTTATAGAAACAGAAGATGAGCAAAGTCCCAAGAATTACAGCTTAAGTAATACAAAAACAAAGAAATTTACGAAACAGGAAAAACAGGTCGAATTTTCTTGGAGAAGAAGCATATAAATGACACATTCAGCGAGTGGCAGTAGTTCTATTCAAAGGCATGGCCAATGGGCTAGTTCCGCGCACTACCACCGTGGCAGAATGACGTTTCGCCGACTTCAGTATGGTCAATTTCAAGGTCTTCGTGTTCGATTACGATACGATCGGCTTGCGATCGATTCGACTGACGGGTTTTGTGACTTTTACACAGCGGTCACCATAGCCCTTCTCACCCAGTGGGATCAATTTCAAATCCAGACTACGTGTCGATTTCACAACCCGGCAAGCGACAGAGCGAAGTTCCTTCAGACATTCACAGAGAACCCAACCTTAGCCATTCACGGTAAAGTCCCTTTGTAGGCCTAAAGACATGCATACGAAATAATTGGGCGGTCACGCAAGGTTTTAATGAGGTGCCCATAAATCTGAGGATTTAGAGTANTCAGTGCCCTGCTGGCCCTCATTCCGTCAGAGTTGCGACCCATCTCATATAGGGGGCATGACATTCTATTGCAGGCTTTCGTGGTCGACGAGGCTTGTCCAGTTATTCATGAACACTGGAATACTGCATGGCACAATTGCTATTGTTACGAATCCACGCCTACTTGGACCAACCAACCAATCATAGATAACTGCGGGTTTAGGGAATGTGCTCATGTCCGCGCACTTGCCAAGTGAAAAAAACCCTACTGGTTAGAAGGGCTTTGTATAAGCTTGCTGAACTTGCAGAGGTTAGGCATTTGAACCAAAAATCTAAAATACATTTTTTTTGTAGAAAAGGATTAAAACAATTAACTCTATCACACAACATTGTTAGCATTTTACGTGACAGGCCCAGGTGAAATTCTGCGGTGAAATAATGAGAATTCCTTGTCTTTCTGGGCCTCTGAAATCTGACATTGTCTCCCTAATTTAGTAATGAGTAATGCAATTATTTTTGTGTCATCATAATTGTTAATCATTCAGTAAAAAGCATCATCTGTGCGAGTTTCAAGCAAATCGAAGCAGTAGTTTCAGAGTTATGCCGAACTTGTAACAACCCTTCATTTCTGCCCAGATTGGATTGTTTTACGACACTGTGTGTTACTGGACAAGTATATGTGGCCTGGGTAAAATTTCCGCAGAGCAACATGAACAACGCCTGTGACATTAATTTTTGGAAATGTCCTTTGTCAAGTTTCTATATTTGATTTCCATCTATGATTGGATCGGAGGGATCAAATAATCTGTCAATTATTATGCATAACCTGAAGGACGATTTTGCTCCATAGTTGAAATGAAATATCTAGGAACTGGGGCGTCATCTATGAGAAAAACTTGTTGACAAGTAAAAATGATTAATTTGGGTTCAGAAAACAGGGCAAACAGTAGCAACGACATCCTTTCTCTCTACTGGGATGAATTTATTTGTGGTAACACCAGTGACCTTGCCATAACACCAGTGACACTTAGTAACACCAGTGACACCAAAAGAGCCTAATATTTGAAATATCTAAAGGTCCCTGGAAGCAACTACAGTTCATTTCAAATCCCAGTGGCGCGAGGTTTTCAGCCGATATCTCCGCAACGGCTGGGTCAAATTCAACATACCATCCATCAATTAACTTGTCTTTCTTGCGGGTATCTTTCTGCTATCTTCATTTTTCGGGTAAGGCGTGCATAACGGCTCCCTTTCTCAAAACCCATTTCATTTCACTATGCTGTTCAGTGGAGTTTACACGTGCGCGATGCATTGCGTCATTTCAAAATGGCCGCCATTTCGGCCGTAAACACGAACTGTGATTTGTGAAAGAACTTTTTTCTGTCACGTTTTTCGGGAAAATGACAGTGATGATGGCTGTACCGCCAAGAAAGACAAATCGATTGACGTATGTTTCATCAAAATCGGCCCAGCCGTTGCGGAGCTATCGTTGATAAACCTCGCGCCAATCAATCGGAAGTGGAATGGAGAGTAGCTATATTAGGCTATTATCCATCCGACCACTTCATCAGAGGTGGCACGTGCAAGTAATGGCCTTTGAATTTTGGCTAAAATAGGCCTAATGCCCTTACACAGGGCCTACTTTCCTTGTCGTTAGAGGCTCATGCCACCTATTCAGTGTAATGAACACATCAAAATTCTTTGAGGAGGCTGCCTAAAGGGACCCTAACATTGAAGTCAGAATGATTTTCAAACCACCAGACACTCTAATAGATCTGAACAGTCACTGGTATAACAAGATGACATTGTAAATGTCGTATGGTTCCCGATGTACAGGTGCTTCTACCGGTACATAAACGATACACTGATAGAGACCAAGATACGTTGATAGAGATCAAATACATTGACAGAGATTGGGATACATTGACAGAGATCAGGATACATTGATTGAAGGATTAATACGATGAGGCCCATAGAACTTGATCTCATGCCAATAACTCATCCTGTGATTGACCTTGAACTTGACCTTGATATCTGATCATCAAGGTCATTGCATAATCGAAATGGGCATTCTCAATAACCTAAGTATGTCTGATATCATGCCTCTACCTCTACCACAGGCAGAGATATTTCAAATTATCAAGTTTGACCTTGACCTTGACCTCTGATCATCGAGGTCGTTGCATAATCGAAATGGGCATCATCAATAACCTAAGTATGGGTGATATCATGACTCTATCTCTACCACAGGCAGATATATTTCAAATTATCAAGTTTGATATATCAAAATCTCATGATATTTCAATCACCCGGAAACGTGATGTTGAGAATTTTAACGCAGTCCAGTCCTTGGATAAGCAGGCATGAACTAAGACTTGTTTCATGTTGCTCAGTTGACAATATGGCAAGTTATCTCAAAATATCAAATTTNCCACCTCTCCTTTAGCATGCTTCATTACACCTACAACTTCACCTCAAGTCAACTGTCAGCTGAGCGCCAGGCCCATGGGCCTCTTGTTTTCAATCCTTGGAGACTATTGCCATGAGTTGTGATGTGTATTGTAGTGAATGACCTAATTAAATACTGTCACTGCCTAGGCCTGTTGGTTGTACATGTACCTTCATCAATATGCACTGAACACACATGATCACATGTGCTTTGGTGCAGTGGTCCCTTGGACTGCAATAAAAATGCTTAAAATGATGAGTTTGCTGATTTAAAAAAAAGACATGTTGCAGATATCAAATGAATTTGAATGTACTAACGATATTTCAAAAATTCAAAATTTTACACTATATGAATGGAGTATCCCTAAGCGTTTTCTACTGTATATGGATAAAATTGTCAATTGTATGATCCCTAATTGGATTGATTTATCTGTAGTTGATGTCTGCTATCATCTCATGTTCTACTTTGATCTACAATCACAAAGGTTTCATTTTCCACCGTTTCATTGATCACAGCATCTATATTTACTATTCTTTCTCAGAAATTTGAGAAAAATAGTGTACCGGTATGATAATACATATTTAGCTACAATACGTAGTACTCATATTAGTTTGTTTTGGGAAATCAAAGGAAAGATTTGTTGCCTTTTATTTTGAGCTTCTACAAAGGAAAAAGGGAGATTTGTGAGGCACCAATGGCAATATATACCTTGTTTACACTACATAAAAGTCCGGGCTCAGCCCGGGCTGAGCACGGGCTTTTTGCGTTTACACCTTTGAATCGCCGTGTCTAAATAAAGCCCGGGCTTTTAAAACCCATACATGCCGTGTACATGCTCAAAAAGCCCGGGCTTGTTTCAGACCCGGGCCCCACTTCGAAAAGTCCGGGCTTTTTCGGACAGGTGTAACCACGGCTATAATTAATGTAAAGCAAAATATTTTTGTGTTCTAAAAATTGCCTAAAAAGCTTACATGTACGTTCACGGAGAGAAATATTCGCGGTGAGGGACCTTATGTAAATGTGTGGCGGTCTAGGAAAACCCGTCGGATGTCGCTGAATGATCAACAAGGGCTGTCAGATTGCCTGTGCATTGATCTGCTACTGTTTACCTGTTTCGAAGTACATGTCAGCTGTTGAAATGTGCGGGTTCACCAAGGCCATTAACACTTTCCTTAAATGCGACATTCGCCAGGTTTTCCTTGACCGCCACACAAATTTTCCATGGAGAAATAAATTCGCGAGTGTCACACCCAAATCATGAAGAAGGTCAGCACCACACTTTTCAGGAATTTCTAAATATTTTCTATCTGTTTCAGTGGTGGCAAGTCGATAAGATCAACCCGATTAAGCTGTACGATGAGAACAAAACCATCTCCGGCTTCACGCTACGCCAGCTTGCATTCAAACAAGGCAAACATGAATTCGTCAGAGAATGTATGGATAAGCTATTCCAGCTTTATAACCAAGGGAAGATTCGACCCCAGATTGACTCAGCTTGGGCTTTTGAAGATGTAAGTTCTGGTGTTTAATTTACTCGGCAATATCCGTTCAGTGGGGAACTGCTAAATTCATGCGAGATGCACATATCACGTCATTAGGAGCGCTTTGGGGACATAATGACGTCATACCCATTCCACTGTCGCACATGACGTTACCAATGTCACGGATGACGCGATGGCAATCTCGGTGATGTCATGATGTCAAAAGGCATGAACAGCATTGTTATTTTTGTTAATATCTTAATATTTCGAAAACTATAAGTCACATCGAAATTCGGCCTTCGTAAGGACACTTCTGAGGTCTGTCTGCATGTGCCTACCAAGACGTTTGGCGGCGATCCGTTTGTCAGTCTTGAGGAAAAAGCGCGAATAAACAAACACACAAAAAAATTCTTGACCAAAAATTCCTGGTGGGATCCCAGCGAAATCCCACTGGGATACAAAAAATCGTGACAAAAAAAATCCCATGAGTGGGATTAGGATCCCACTGCCATTCTCGATGGGGTATTGTTATGTCCGTATGATGGTCACCTTTGACCTACATAATCATGTCTATTTTTAGGTTGCTGAAGCCATGCAGAAGATGCATGATCGAAAAAACATTGGCAAAATCATTTTAGATCCAGGACTACAGCCCAAACCAAAGGTGGGTATCACATTCATCATATGATCATGATTTGATAGATTTTCCCATTACCACAACAGGCTTTCTTGCTAAAATTTTGCCAAGTGAACTGGGTCGAGCTAGTTTGTCCCGGTACCAAATGGAACCGAGCCCTGCAATCCGAGGTAGGCTCGGGCCGGTTCGAGCACAGCGGTTGAAATTCCGCCAGTCTAAGCAGCTAGCTAGCTGCTTAGATTGGCTAATCTGGCCCGCTTGCAGGTGTAGTGCGCATGGGTCAACAACTCTGCCTTGGCCTTTACCTGATTGCCGTGAATCCTAGAGGCAACCGGCTCATTTTTACAGGTGACTGGATGGGCTTGGCCCAGATCTGGCTCGGTTGACTTTTGCAGTGTAAACTACGTAAGTGATCCCGCTTGAATTCAAAACGGGCTCGGTCCGGATCGAGCTCAGCGATGTCAGCAGGCTTCAACCGAGCTCTGGTAAAAAGGGCTGATGATCATTTGAGAAATTTTTGATTGCTTATGTCTTTATGATTTCAAGGTTGTCACCGATGATCAGGTTTGTAATTTTTTTCTGTCGCTGTAGAATCTTTAGGATTGTTGGTTTGCTAATTTGCAAATTTTGAGTGGTATTTGACTAAATAAATTTGTCATACCATCCTGGCAAAATCTACATGTACCGGTAAGCTGATGATGTGCGTCCAAAATATGTTATTTAAAGCCCCTCTGTATTGAATTTAACGGAATTTTCACAGTGTAGGAGAAAATGCTAGCCTGATAGGCTACATACTACAAAGAATAGACCGTTCTCAAATTGACGTAAACGACAAAGATCTGTGCACTTCCACTGAAATCTCAACCACAGCCTCGATCTGAAACTGAATGATGTAATGCAGACAACCCCACGACAGTGACGTCGAAGGTGTTGCGTCAGACTCGACCGTTGCTGAATCATGGATGGCGTCACGTCAGCCGGTTTCAGATCGAGGTTCTGGTTGAGATTTCAGCGGATTAGTGCGCAGATCTGCGAATTTGAGAATCGTCTATAAAACCTAGGTTTTAGCACACATGGAAAAAATTGCAGGCAGAGCTCTAATGTATTCAGATAGAGCATAGTACATCTTACACTAACAGTTATGTCGGCGGACGTAAGCACTTTCGGACTTGAATATTACAGTATGGCAAATGTGACCTTCCACAGCAAAACCAGGTACATGTCGCTTTTAGCTTGGCAGGTTGAGACCAAAATGTTTGTCAGTTTCACTATTGTCTGTCTATTATGAAATCTAAAACGGTCTATTTCTTCCATTTTCTCCTGGTGTCATCTTAGTTCGTTAAGGCTCACCGTACCTTCTGAGTGACATGCACCTGGCTTTGCTGTGGAAGGTCACATTAATGTGACTTCATTGACCTTAATTGACCTTTGACCTTGCCAGTGACCCTCAGTGGTAAAGGGAACACCGCTTAATTTTCTTGAATTGTGTGAATTTAGTTGGAATGACTCTTTTTGCTTTCAATCTCTGTGTTGTGCAAAAATACTCTATCAAAATCCTCTTCCTCATGATCATGGGCAGGTCCAGGACTTCTGCAAAGGGGCACGGCCCCCTATGGGAGTAGTGGTGAAAGTATGAGCCCTGGGAGGGGTTCCAATTTTCAAAAAGGGGATGCCGAATATACATTTTCCAGGCATCTGAGGCCCAAATTCTGAAAAACAAAATCACTGAGAAAAGGAATCATTCAGTTGCTGTTTAAAAACGTCACTGTGCCGCCGTGGGGGGGGGGGCATGCCCCCATCTGCCTCTGATGAAGATCAGTATGCCCCATCTGCCTCTGATGAAGATCAATATGCCCCCATCTGCCTCTGATGAAGATCAATATGGGTATTTTGACTGGCTGTCATGGTAGTGACATGGTGTGAAATCCAGTACACATGGTGGTGGGTCCTTTAGAAGACAATGTGTTGAAGCATAGAAGTATTCCATGGTTGAAGGCACATTGAAAGATACAAGCTGATATCTAGTTAAACATTGTAGGGCTTACAGGGATTATTCTATTAATTTCTGTTGTCTTGTCTCCACGTGCTAATAAGTGATGACCTTTATTATGCCCCCGCTCAACGAAGTTGAGATGGGGGCATTATGTTCTCAGTTGGTTTCCGCCGCCGCCGCCGCCGCCGCCGCATCCTATTCCGGACTATAACTCAAGAACGGGTTGTCGGATTGATCTCATATTTCTGTGGTGTAACCGGGTGGATCAGAGGAGGTGCCCTATCGATTTTGGTTGCGATCCGATATTCAATATGGCCGCCAGGAGGATATCTTGGAGTTTGCATTCCGGACCGTAACTCAAGAACGGGTTGCCCGATTTATCTCATATTTGCGTGATGTAATGGGGTGGATCAGGGGAGGTTCCCTATCGATTTTGGTTGCGACCCGATATTCAATATGGCCGCCAGGAAGACATCTTGGTTTTAGCATTCCGGACCATAACTCAAGAACGGAATGCCCGATTGATCTCATATTTGCATGGTTTAATGGGGTCGATCGGGGGAGGTTCCCTATCGATTTTTGTTGCGACCCGGTATTCAATATGGCCGCCAGGAAGACATCTTGGTTTTAGCATTCCGGACCATAACTCAAGAATGGAATGCCCGATTGATCTCATATTTGCATGGTGTAATGGGGTCCATCGGGGGAGGTTCCCTATCGATTTTGGTTGCGACCTGATATTCAATATGGTCGCCAGGAAGACATGTTGGTTTTAGCATTCCGTACCGTAACTCAAGAATGGGTTGCCTGATTTATTCCATATTTGTATGGTGTAATGGGCTGGATCGGGGGAGGTTCCCTATCGATTTTAGTTGTGACCCAATATTCAATATGGCTGCCAGGAAGACATCTTTGTTTTTGCATTCCGGATCGTGACTCAAGAACAGGTGACCCGATATTCAGCGTGATGCACCAGAGCGGGGGCATACTTGCAATCGCCCCGATTGCGTTACATCTAGTTTTGATATTACTGTATGTACCGTATTTTCGCGACTATAGGGCGCACCTGACTATAAGGCGCACCCCCTAATTTCACCCTGAACCCTTGACGAAATCCCATACATAAGACGCACCGCCCTATAAGACGCAGCTCCCTATAAGACGCAGTCATCAGGTGAACCACAGCAATGATTCAGTGCACACATTACACACATACAATGTATTGGCTGGTCAGTCTGCGTTGTTATTATGCATCAAACTGACCTGGTTGTATGATTAATTAGCTTGTTGTGACAAGCTAATTAGCTTGTTGTGAGATTTCTGATCAAATTTTCGGACCCTATCTGCAGATAAGGCGCACCACCCTATAAGGCGCACCCCCCAATTTTAGACCCTTCTTCATGAAAAAATGCCGTGCCTTATAGCCCGAAAAATATGGTACTCACAATCCTAAACATGACAATACCGCAGTTCCAATAAAGTGCACCCAGGGTACAATTTCACTTGACGACATCGAACCTGGGTACACTTTATGTGTACCCAGGATGACAATAACCCCTTCAGCATTATGGAATGGGACTAGAAATCTTGAACTTCGAGTAAGTTCATTTGGAAAAGGGCAGGAAGAATGTTCAACAAGACTTCATCGGGGATAAATTTCTACTGTTGAGAACAAAATTGTTCTTGTGTACAGAAAAGACCCAGAAAATGTACCAGTTTCATATTTGTTTAATTTTTGTCTCTTACAGACGAAGCCTGAGAATTCTGGTGAGAGCCAAAATGGAGGCGAGGATTCCAAGCCAAAGGAACAAGCAGCTGAGCAATAAGAACAAGATGAAGGCGATTTGTTGGGTTGGTAGTTTTGTCACCTTCTGTTTGTGTTAGCTGGTCAGACACAGGCCTTGTCTTTTAAAGCCGCAGAGTATGCACCGCTAATCACTTCCAGTTCGGCCGAATTTCAGTGCAACCTCGTTTACATGCGGCGTAATGTATAGAACCATAGAACCACACATTATAGCATTATCCTGTATCGAGGTTCGGGGACCCCAATGCTGCGTGTAGTCTTGCGCAGCCAGCCGTTTCGTTCCACAGTACTGCAATACGGACTCCCAGATTTGAAACAGCGGCTGGGTGACCGAGACTATGCTCGCTGATTATAACCCATCTGTCTATACTGTGCGGCTTTAAGGCGAGCTAAAAAGTGCATGCGCCTCGCAACCAATAGAAATTCTATTGTTTGCGAGGTGCATGCACATTTTAGCTCGCCTTAAAAGACAAGGCCTGCAGACATACAAAATGCGTCAGAGGCTATATTCCTCACGGCCAGGCCTGAAAGGGTGTCCTGTCAGCATGCTGAAAATTTGGTAGGGAAAATGAGCCCTCTGAAAGTGCAGTGCAGTGCGCACACGTCAACTAATCGATCTTAGCTTTTACGTCATTCATTACCATGACAGATAGGCACGTTTTTACAGATGACCACGGCAACTAGGCGGGCTTGGCTCAGTTGGTTACGGCAGTGTAAACAGGCCTGTCTCACTTGAATTCAAAGAGGGCTTGGTCCGGGTCGAGCTCGGTACGCTTCAACCAAGCTAGTGTAAAGGTCCATACACACCAAAAATGCCCCGGATTCTGCCCACATACAGGGGTCACACCTTTCCTGTGAAATGGTGCGGCATGGTCCTGCAGTGCACGGGGCAAGTGCACTGGATAACTACAAAATTATTTCAGGCGGCGAGTGCGCGTCTTTGGTGTGACCCTTTTATTTTCGCGGTGGTGAACGCGCGTCGTTTTTTCCCCGTCGCGGCCTGTGGAGCGGTTTTGGTGTAAATGGACCTTAAAAAGGGTTTTATCCTCTTTGCAGAATCAAAAGGTGAGAGTTCTTCAGCTCCGACGATGCCAGGTTACCAAAAGATGGTTTCCATTGGACGTCTGCTACACCAAAAACCAATAGAGGGCATTACGTAATGAGATTCAATCGAACAAATCAACATCACCGATGGATGTAAAACCTGTTGCGAAGGTTCAGATCTGCTGAAACGATGAATTGTATGACATTGCAGTCTGTATTCGATAGATTTTGAAGTATATTAGCAGATATAGTGCTATTTAGCGCAAAAGCCCACCAAATATAACGAAACGCTACATAGGCCTTGTTATAATATAGTAGCCCTCAGTACTTTCTGAAATATTTGAAAATGGCTGTTATTTTGAATTGGCGCATTGACTACCAGTATCATAATTTGGCTCTGCTGACATGTGCTGCACGAGGTATTGAAGGATTTTGACTGAATACTCTACTAGCCTAGTGAATAGGCGATATCAATCCAAGAGTGCAGCACCTGATGGGGCAGCGTCATGACGTCCCGCACGTCATTTCATGATGTCTTGACCTGACACGAAAAAAAATCAAATTGTTTCCTGACGTCATGATCGCTGAAACAACTGGATTTTTTTTTGAGTCACGTCATGGCATTCAGAAATGACGTGTGGGACGTCATGACACTGCCCCGTCAGGTGCTGCACTCTTTTGGAGTGATATTGTCTATTGATATAAGGAACAGCTTTCTTTATTCTGAGATTAATTTCTAATTAAGCCGTTTTCAAATGTTCCTCAAAGTACAAAAAGCGCTAACCGTTAAAATCTAGGCTCAAGATATAAGAGTAGTATTTGGTGAAAAAGGCCATAGACAGCCTAGTCTTAGATTGAAGAAGAAGGTCGTGTACAATGCTTTGCTTCTTTTGATAGTTTGTTCTTGTCTTTTTCCATTATATCAGGATATGTTGCATTTAACATGTTTAGTACCACTGTCTCCATTATGTCATTTTCAATAGACGATATCACTCCAAAAGAGTGCAGCACCTGATGGGTCAGTGTCACGAAGTCCCGCACATCATTTCTGAACGCCATGACACAACTCGAAAAAAAATCCAGTTTCAGCGATCACGACATCGTGAAACAATTTGATTTTTTTTCGTCTCACCTCAAGACATAAAAAATGACATGCGGGACGTCACAATGCTGACCCGTCACGTGCTGCACTCTTTTGGAGTGATAGAGTCTATTCTATTGCATGGTGAGTGAACAGAAATTTTAAAAGTACAGTGCTAAAGATGTCGTGGTTCTCATCACCATTGGCTATGAAGAATTCCATTGAATTCATCGCCATAACAACTCTTCATCTTTAAAGGACCACATCACCTGTGAAATTCTGGACTAAAGGCCTATTTCCACGAAAACAGATTCCGCCACAGTTTGCGGCAAGTAGTGCGATTTTCACAGGCG
>NMRB01003801.1:0-15688 GCA_002633025.1 Notospermus geniculatus | reverse complement strand
CTGAGCTATTTTCAGCACAATTAGTGTTCCATGTACAAATGTACGTCAGCCTATTCAAATGTACACCGATGACCCTGAACACACATCGTTCGTGGGGTTCTCATTAATTCAGACCTTTTGTATCATAAGATCAACTATTCGGAATTCAACAAAATTTGCAGTGAATGTGCAGAAGGGTCTTGCCTAGCACATGGAAACGTCAGAATGCAAATCTGTTGGGTTTTAAAGGGATATTGTCCACATTTATGAAATGCTAAATTTGTCAGTTGAACCTTTATGGTTGATTCCTTTATGATTCAACCTAATATAGTGGAATTTTGTGGCAGTTCAGGGTGGTGTAAGCTACATATGGAAAGTGCCCCCCAAAAAGACGGCTCTATTGGGTTAAACCATTGATTGAAGGATTATCCAAAACCCGGTGAAAACCGCCCCGCTTGCCACAAACCGCTATTCTGACCTCATGCGTAGCCAACCAACGATTGGATGTCAAAATTAACCCATTGTGAACATGGTCAGCAGGCTCTCGCAGTAATGTCGAGATTTTCACGTTGTTCAGTACGCCAACATCATCTTGTTGCAAGTGGCTACAGAGACCACAAACAAGACCAAAAAATTGCTTGAAAGAATCCTGTTTAAAGCTTGCTTTTTGCTGTAAATAGTCATCCATATGTGAGGCGGTCTAGGAAAACCTGTCAGATGTCACATTTGAGAAAAGTGTTAATGGCCTTGGTGAAGCCCCCGTCACATATCCACTCCGGGGCCCATACGGCGAGTAAAAACAGACAGATTGCCCCTGATCCCCGGGGAATAAAAACGTAGAAATGAACATGAAAATGAAAATCGTAATGGACCCGTACTGTGTCTCAAATCTACGGCAAGCCGCTGGGTGGGGAAAATCGTACAGGACCCGGTGGATATGTGACGGGGGCTTGAACCCATGCATTTCAATAGCTGAAATGTACTACGTAACAGGTGAACTGTAGCAGATCAATGCACAGGCAATCTTGACAGCACTTGTTGATCATTCAGCGACATCTGACGGGTTTCCTGGACCGCCACACATATACCTTGCTTTGTCATTGTGGCATTTTCAATTTGCCATTCTCACATAGGCCCTGTTCACCAATGGGTTAAGCATTTTCCTTGTTGATATTTTTTCACATGTTGTTGCACTATTGTTACAATTATAATGTTATAGCCTATATCATGTGAGATCCAATCATTGGTGGCCAGTCATGGGGACAGTATGTTGAGAGGGGCTTTGTCGCAGTGGGGCAGTGTAGGTACATGTAATGTAAACATCAGAATATCCCACTGAAGCTGCACTAAGTTGATCGCCACTGCTGGGTATGTGTGAAAACACTGTATTTGTTAAAGGAGCTGGACGTCCAAGTTGTAAACACTCACTCACTGGTTCTCTATCCACGCGACGCCTGCGGTGCTGCCACCTATTGTCGGTGAATATCGTGAGTGAGTTGCATCGGACCGGGAACCAGTCTAACGATCACGGGGCGCGACTGGTGCTGCCACCTGCACGAAGGAATAAAACTAGTTTGCCGACCATGTTTGTAAACAAACCAGCTTGTTTACAACTTCGGCGTCTAACTCCTTTAATTCCAGAAAACGGTGTCAAACCATAAAAATCGACAACCCTTGATCATTTGCTGCAAACCTAAATCCTGCCGCACACTGGAGCTATCTGCTGAGCCTGCCGCACACTGGAGCTATCTGCTGGGCAAAAAGTTATTGGAGACCGTTTGCTCAGCAGATAGCTTGCGTGTGCGCGTATTTTCGGTGAGTTCTGCCTCGCGAGGTAGAAAACTCAACGAAAAGTAAGCGAGCAAACGGTCTCGAATGACTTTTTGCTCAGCAGATAGCTCCAGTGTGCGGCAGGCTTAAAAAGTTGCATATCCTCTGTGACGTCGTTAAAAATTTTCGTCAACTTTCAAGAAACAGCCTATAAACAGTTAAAATGGGCAATTTTGATGATAATTTTCCCCAAACTCATCTGTTTTGGAGAATAAATTTTGCTGACACACACACGTGTTGGCACAAGTTTGGCACACCCTTGCGGTACAGATTGAGTTGACATCTTCCTTCCAGTAGTTAGCTGTCACTTGTTCATTTCATCTGTGACTTTCCTCCTGTCTTCGTCCTTGTATATTCTTCTGGTTCCGTGCCTTCAACACAATATTTTGGTCTTGCGACGACCGTGTTAACAATTTAAGCCTCAGGGGCTGAGGGAAAAGAAACCAAAATGAACACCCATGAGCAATAAGCTACTAGTAGCTTCTCAATTTTCGGATATCTTGCAGTCCATATGCTTCACCAAGCCAGAGTGAACGATTCATTGTTTTTGAAGATCAAGTTCGTCGATAAAAAAATTCTTATTGCAACTTAAGATTTCTTCTGTTCTGGTATTCTTTGGACCATCCTTAGCCTGCAGGATTGCTGTGGCAGCTCTGGGGCCTGATTCACAAAGCCCTCTTATCGTACGTATGATCTTGGCATTGCCCGTATCTATTGTTCGTCAACTTGCTGACAATAGATGTGTGGCGGTCTAGGAAAACCCGTCGGATGTCGCTGAATGATCAACAAGGGCTGTCAGATTGGCTGTGCATTTATCTGCTACTGTTTAAGCCGCCCATACACGGCGCAATATGGGGCCCAAATGGGTGGTCGTGTGCTTCTACCATGATAATTAGAAGAAAGATTGACAATAGTATTGCCCATTGTGATCCTCATATTGTGCAATAATATTGATCGTGTATGGGCAGCTTTACCTGTTGCGTAGTACCCCGTACATGTCAGCTATTGAAATGTGCGGGTTCACCAAGGCCATTACGGTAACACTTTCCTCAAATGCGACATACGCCGGGTTTTCCTAGACCGCCACACAGATATGGGCAGTGCTACGATCATACGTACGCAAAGAGGGCTTTGTGAATCAGGCCCCTGTCATTTTAAGTTTCCCAAACCCGTGTGACTGCCAGAGTTACTTCCCGGTTAGCAGGAAAGTCTACCCGGTTTGGTGTGTCTCTGTATTAGACCAACCTTTGTATATTTTCAGGGGGTCCTCTCCACCTTTTTTCGTCGGGTTGGAAGGGTGGACCTTCAACTTGTTATTATTCATGTATCGTTTGTTGTGACAGTTGTTAAGAGAAAAATGTTGGAAGTATAAACTGTTGGAAGTATAAACTGTTATGTAGCTACTTTGTTGTTTAGGGAGGTAAATTGTGATTCAGACTGAGGCTAAGCTACCATCTTCGTCGCCATGGGAACAGACACACAGATACATGTAGGGTACCTGTATTAAAAACGAAGTATTTGACAGTGTTCAGCATCATGTGTGCTCTGGTAACCATGGAATTGTGTGTTCATCCAAGAGTGATTTCATAAAGTTCATCTATATGTCACTTCCCAAATACTGTATAATATCATGTAGACCAAAAGGGCTAAGAAATCCCTTTGACTGGGGTGTGTCTGCCTTAAAGAATCGACTTTTCAGAAAAGTTCCAGTACTAGAGACTTTAGCAGCTTGCGTGCAAAAAAGCGTATTGAATATTTTTCACATGTTTTTCGTTTCTGTTGCTATTGTTGTGCGCACACTGTGTACGATTCCTGTGCCATTAATCTGTAGGCGTGCTCGGCAGGGACTGAAAAGAAAATGGACAATGTGAATTTCACGGTTACTGTTCAAGTCAAAACGGACTGTGTGCGTATTTTATGTCTCGATTGTCAATTTGCCATCAGCGGGTGCCATGTGACGTTAGTGAGGTTTACATTTGTAGCACCTTTCCGACTCTGACTCTGGCTTCAACTACGAGAATGAATTGCAGTCCGCTCTAGACATCCTTGATAAAAATGATTTGATAGACGTTTGGAAATCGTAAAATGCCATAACTCTGTGGCAGAATAATTTTGACTGGTAATCAGAAGTGCACATAAATCACAAATATTATAGTCGTGTTTCAAGTCGTAACGACTAGGATTACGACTTCAATATACGTTATTTATCCGCACTTCTGATTTATAAGGCCAAATTTTTCGGCCTTCAGTTTATGGAACCGGTATTTGATGAATTGAAAATGTCTATCAAATCATTTTTATCAAGGATGTCCATAGTGGACTGCAATTCATTCTCGTAGTTGAAGTCGGAGTCGGAAAGGTGCTAAACCTCACTATTGTCGAACTACATATTTGGTGGCATATCAACAAAATCAGTGTACCGGGTATTTTGATTGGGTTGAAGTGAGAGGTCACAAAAATTACTCCTCAGTCCTTGTCGAGTTGGCAAAACCCAGCATGATGAAGATGCCTCGATCTTAAACGTGAAAAAATAATGTGTTAACCAATATATGTATATTCAATGCAATGTATTCACCTATTTGTTGAAGTACGGTATAAATTGTGTAAGTGTATAAGAACAAAACTAGTGCAACTAAACCTAGAAGAATCGTGTCCAAATGTTGAAGTACAAAATGTATATCTAGTGTGATGTTGTGGAGTATTATTGTCGGTGTTAGAAAACACAGTTTAGGCTGGAATGACATACAGTGCAAATCCATGACATATTTATTTTAGCAGTACCCTTACTTTGCCCACAATTTACAAATGGGTTTACTTACAGTTACGGTAACACATCTGCCCCCAGAGTCCAGCAGACGGCATCTTTTGTCAAAGTTTTCTCACATCCTGTGGTGTTGATTGAAAAATATTTGAAGAAAGTGTTGTTTCTATCAACCATCTGAAAAATATTTCTTCAATTTTTTTCCAATTCATTTCCAAGGCTTTCAGAAAACTTCACCCGAGAAGATACTGTCTGCTCAAACCTTGGGGCAGATGAGTTAAGCCCATATTTATTCACAGCATATCTCATAAAAAATTGGTACCGGTAGTAAATTATTTAGAATATTATTAATATACATTCATGTAAACTGGACTGGTATGTCATAGGCTACATTTAAAGACTTTTACTTGGAACATACAGAGATTAGCGTAAGCTAGGAATCCACTGCTGATTTTCTGCTTTGCGACTTGCTTTGCAACCTGCCACCTGCGGTTGAATACGACCGCAAGGAACTGATACCGGTCGCCGACCTGAAAAATTGATCACATCGTCGCCATTGGTGGAAATCACGTCTAGCGAGTCCACTATGGCGATCGAGTGCCCAGTTGCAAAGCAAGTCGCAAAGCAAAATCAGGTTGAAAATCACAAGTGGATTCCCCGCTTTACCCATAATTGATTGGCAGCTTGGTTCAATTTCACGCCAGGAAAATGTTCCGCACTTCTGAGTGGACAGAATTTCAGCATCTTATTCTGAGAGTTAAACCTGAAATATCTGCGAAATACTGGAATCGATACTTCTTAACTCAGTTGCCCCAGGTTTGAGCATACAATACCATCATCTGTCAAATTTTCTGATGGCCTAGGAAATGAATTGGAAAGAATTTGAAGAAACATTCTTCAGATGGTTGGTAGAAACAAACTTTCTTCAAATATCCTTTAATCAATACCATAGGATAAGATAAAACTTTGACAGAAGATACCGTCTGCTGGACTCGGGGGTAGATGAGTTAAGGGGAAAACGGATCCTCTGATTTGTCACTTATTCTTTGAACAAATCTTTTACTCACAAGGGAAACACCCTTTCTTATATTTCATGTCAGACACAAAAGCCTGAATACAATGTACTTTCTGTCTCAACAAGGGTTGAGGTCAGACTCTGTACACGATTCTTATGCAGTAGCAATGATTATGTCATAGTATTTTCTGTGTATCTGGATTGATTTTACTATCTTGGAAATTTCTTTCTGTGTGGTGACCTTGGCTGTTTCCCTTTGAGTAAACGCAAGGATTGCATAGTAATATACATATATACACTACAGGTCACAATTGACATCCCTAAATTCGTGTAAGTTATGTGTAAGTTACATGTAACTTACGCAACAACTCACGAGCTATGTTACGCGTAACTTACGAGGTGAGTTACGCGAATTTCGCTAGCTATGCAGTGATTTACGAGGCGAGTTACGTGATTTTGGCGAGTTACACGGTGAGTTACGTGCAACCAAAGCCGTGAGTTACGCGTAAGTTACGTGTAACTTACGAGTAACTTACTCGAAGCCGTAGGGATGTCAATTGTGACCTGTACTGTACATGTAGTCATGGTTTTATCATGCCCCCAGTTGTTTTTGCAGGCTAGCGTCATCATCGATCGCGGCGACTAGCCCATTGCCTGACCATAGTATGAAGAAAATGTGTGGTCGATATAAATTTTCCAACAAAAAGCCTTGAAAAAGTCTTAAAAAGGTCTTAAATTTTATTGACACAGAGCTGCAGGAACCCTGCTAAAGATTTTCCTTGAAGAAGTTTGTGTTATCTGTTGGAATTGGTGAATCTCAGATTTATCATCTCTTAAAGAGCCAATCAAATTCAACATAAATTCTCTTTTATGTTAGTGAGTGTTACACCTGCAAATTATCATTATCATTTAATGCCAACTGGGGAATTTAGGAACAGTAGCGAACCATAGGTGTCTCGTGTGTCTTATCATCCGACATCTTTATTTGGGCCATCAATTTCCAAGTTGATGTCGTACATACAGACAGATACAGGCTAACATTGATGATTCTAATCACAGACTAGCTGATCTACATGACATGAAACATGTTCGGTTTGATTCTTTATACAGGGTGGCAAAAAAATGCACAAGCCAACTTCCACTACCCATGGTCCCAAACCACTGATATGAATATACAGAGAATCTCTCTACAGATCTGTGATTTCAGTTGGGGACCATGTTTACAAATCGGGAAAAATGTGTGCCCAGTTTGAAGGCCGACTGCTTCGCACTTATCTATCCGTTTGAAACATTTCAACTACCATTGAGAAGTCAAGAATCTCTAGTTTTTAAATGTCTAAGCAGTTTGAAAATAGACTTAGGGACCTGGCCGCAATCACCATGGAATTCAATCATTTGAGCCTCAAAAGTTTGCAATTTCACGCCAACAGAGTTATGTCGTAGGCGCCGCTGACGTGACATGACGTCGTCCTTTGACGCAGTGGTCCCCAACAAACGTCATGGATCTGTAGAAGAAAAATAACACTAAGATACCTCGATTCGGTCCAGTAATTTTAGCTCTAGAGCCATTGTTGTGAAGCAGAGTCAGAGGTCTTTTAATCAACTTTCCAGTTAAGGTCGATCCGTGCCTGGCCTTGACTTTGCTTTACAAAATAGGGTCTGGAGCTGTAATTACTGGACCTAATTGGGATACCTACAGTACAGGTCACAATTGACATCCCTAAATTCGCGTAAGTTACGCGTAAGTCACTCGTAACTTACGCAACAACTCGCGAGCTATGTTAGCGTAACTTACGAGGTGAGTTACGCGAATTTCGCTAGCTACGCAGGGATTTACGAGGCGAGTTACGTGAAAACAAAGCCGTGACGCGTAATTTACGAGTCACTTACGCGAAGTCGTAGGGATGTCAATTGTGACCTGTACTGTAGGTGTCTTCTTTCTTCTAGAAAGATTCTCCGTCCATTGCTATCAACAGTTTTGGTAGTGGAAATATGCTTGTTTGTTTTTTTGGGCCATGGATAGTACAGTGTAGTCCCTTTCCGGATATACGGCAACGACTTTAATCGGCTTTACAGTGTGTCTCAAAATCTCAATAAGCCCAGTCGAATAAAATGGTAGATCAGGAGCGCCATGTTGATTACATGGTCAGAAATCCCTTGAGAAATCCTGGCATGTTGGCACCCACCCAATAAAACAGCTACATGTAAATGTGAAGTTGATATTTTGTACAGGAACATTATTAACTGTTGGAAATATATGGAGTTTTTTTATGCAGTGAAGAATAAGGCTAGGCACAAATGGACGGCAAATCTCAATATGCGGTAGGGGTGTTTTTAAAGTTGTCTCACGCAATGCTACTCGACTCGTCATTCAGCTCGGACAGTCGACTTTAAAACACCCCTACCTCATTGAGATTTGCCGTCATGTGTGCCTAGCCTAAGAGTATTTGTCGACTGACAATATTCGACATATCAGGTAGTGAACAAATTCAGCATTCCGAACAAAAATTTAGAACAAAAACAGGAAAAATTGTCATGTATTTTGGGACACACTGTATAAATCCCACAGAATGTATTCCTGGCACCTGTATTGTGATAGATGATGTTAGAATTGATGTATATTTTTGTAGAATTTACCTCCTCCATGGTACCAAATGTGATATGACTTGTCTATATATTACATATACATAAATATATCAAATGAGATCTATATTTTATTGGTTGTTGTATTGAAGTATGATGGAATAAATGAGTTGTCTGTGGTTACGACTGGTTTTGTCTTGATTATTTCTACCAGTGTTGCATGACGTCACTATTACCTGCGGGAGGTGACGTCACAAATTTAATGCGGAGTAGGATAAATCATTATGACGCTCAGTCAGAGCGTGTAAAAGTACTTAGCGTCGCAATGACATAATCAGTCTTTGTTGGGTTACGTTTTCCCAGGTGGACGTCACCATGACGTCGACTTCTTTCCTGGCGTAAGATGACGCAACGTCATGTCTTTCATGACGTCATGATGCATAATACGATTAGCGGAGCGGCTCAAGGACAGGAGACCAGTCTATATATAGCGCTGCCCAATCATGTTCCCATCGACGTCATCCGTTCCGTTCCGCTATTATGATGATTCCACAACTACTTTTCAATCCTCTGTGCAAATAGTACCGGTTCGGTTGCAGTGTCAGTTGGTCGGAAGAATGGAGACAGGTTTGCTGTCAGGAGTTTGTCAACCTTTGAATGAATGAATGAATGATGAATCTACAACAAGCGCCATCTGGACTAGCTCAGTGAAACCAGACCATGGAGGCACTTTAATGACGTCACGTTTAACTACCGGTAACATCCATTTGATGACGTCACCTGACTGCACATCCATGGGCTCGAGCTGTCTCGGAGATTTACCAAATCGCCATATCCACGTTTGTCATGCGGTGTCGGGTTTGGAAAATTTCATCAGAAAATCGTAGGGAGTAGGTAAAGTGCATCACAAATTTTGCCGGTATTCATTCTTACAGTGTGATAATGGCCACTGAACCAATGTCAGTGAGAGATTTAGGCCTGCCTGTTGAAGAAAAGTGTGCCCGGCAACTTTCACTTTTCCAGATCTGGTCACTGGTGGGCAAAAACCGATTTCATTGACTGGGGGCAGTTCCCCGACTTCGGAACCGAGCATTCGGCAAACCTCATTCCCAGGTGTTTGTGCTTATCAACGTGGAATCGAGGTTGGGCATTCCCAAGCCAACTATTTTAGGCCCTCGCACGTGGCATTGTTTATGTTTCTTTTATTTCTTTTATTAAAGATCTGACGCATTGTATTTAGGCCTATGTCAAGTACTTTGTTTTTTTTTTCGTCGGCATTTTTCGTTTTATTTCATATCAAGAAAGGCTAACACGTGGTCTTTGCGAAATGAAGTGACAGAAATGCCTTAGGGCCTAAGGGTTATGTAAAGTTAGGCCTACTCGAAATCTCGAATTTTTGACGCAAAAAATCTGACTAACTGCACAAAAAATTGGGAAAATAAGGCTCGGGGGCCCTCGGGAGCAGTCGTAAGAAGGTGCCCCGAGCCTTATTTTCTCAATTCAGTGTGCAGTTAGTCAGATTTTTTGCGTCAAAAATTCGCGATTTGCTGGGTGAATAAAAAGTAGTAAATGCTTTTACTTCCGTTTTGTACATTGAACACTTTTCTTTTCTTTTCATTTAAAGTGATTTGTCAGCCAAAAAATGTGACTCACAGGAAAACTCCAGGAAAACCATCCATTTGTCAAAAATTTTCATATCCTATGTTTTGATGGATTTGTGTAGAAGAGACAGAGAGCTTTACAATGACACTTAAATTTTGATAATCGGACAATAAGTATGGAAATTCTAGTTTTTGGAAGGTCACGTGCCAATAAAACACGGTTTTTTGAAAAAACAAAGAAAATACGCTGTGAAGTCAAGAAATGACAATGGTTTGGGTGTCGCAACTGACGGCCTTAAAATGAAAATTTAACACTTTTTAAATGATAATCTCTGGGTTTTGGTGCGAAGAAATGTGTTAGAAATAAGTTCACGGGAAAAATTTTTTTTGAAAAACATTTTTTTTCAATTTTTTTTACTTTTGACGTTTATGCTAATTGGTACCTGGCGACTTTTGGATGGTTTTCCTGGAACAGGTCACAAATTGTGAATGCAAAAGGGGACGAATTGTGGCATGAAGATGAAGACATTTTTGGATCTTTCCTTGCTCGTTGATTTTGTACTAGTAACAGTTCTGATGATTTTGAACTGACAGTCACTCATTCCTGCATTCTGCCTGTGAGGTATGGGGTTTGTTATATCATCCTACTGTTTACAAAACCACTGCCGATTCCCTTTGAAAAGAAGAAAAATAATGTTACTTTTAAATATGCTAATACCTCAAACAACAGTGTTGAATCCAACCTTTAAGGGGAGGCTCCACAGATTGCAAGAAATTTGAAATATGATGTTCATTAAAAGATGACACCAAAGTTCCACACAGATAAAAAATCGGTGAAGAAATCAGGTCCCCTTAGCTTACATGTAGCTCCCTTCAGACGAGAAAAGGGGCAGACGTGAAAGGGGTAGGCCTATCTTTTCAAAGTGTAGGCCCGGCTTTGGTCATTATTTTTTGCGCCAACTATTAATGCGAATATTGAATATAGGCCTATTAGATCACCGCGGAATTACAAACGTTTACATGTATGACTAACTTAGGCTAGTCACCGTTACTGAGATGAGAGAATCGAGTTAGAAACAAACAAGAAGCATGCCGCCGTAATCAGTGGTAATGTATGCAAAAATAGAATTCGCAGCAAGGGAATCCCCAATAAGGGAATCCCGATGACTCACTCAATGTTGTGTCGTTGCCAATAGCAACCCGAAGTAGAGTACCCCGTTTCCGAATGATTGGGGAACTGCCCCGAGTCAATGAAATCGGTTTTTGCCACTGGTGGTGCCGCATAGGCCTACATATATGCGAAGTATGTTGTGTGATCCGACCACCAGGTGGCGACTTCTGATGACACAGAGGCCGAGTGAGAGCCTTGGCCCACCCCTTTCGATAGTCTTGAGAGGGTATAAATAACATAACATTAACGACATCCTTGCCCCAGGACCAGGTCAAAACGTGAATGATAGGCGTAGCCTACGTAGATATTGTTATGTTTGTTCATATACGTCGTTTGCATTAATTTTGACCTAGGCCTAGGGAGGGGCGAGGAAGATCATCCACCGACTTCACAGCGTGTTTACGATCAGTTTGCGATTCGTTCATGACGGCACGGCAGTCGTGAACGAATCACAAACTCGTCGTAAACTAGTCGTCAAGAATAATGATGTGACATTGAAGCATTTGAAACTGATCCAACGAAAAATACATCTCCAGTGGAATCGGCCCTGTTTTGACGTTGTCGGTAGTTTATGACATCAGACGTCAAAGCGTCACGTGACGTCATTCTGGCCGGACTTTTCCCTTAGGCTTAGCACTGCGGGAGTGAAGCTATGTATTTATATTCAGAATATTATCATTGCTTGCCTTTCGTCATCATCCTTTTCAGTCCATTGTTTTTTCTTCCAGCATAAAAAACTGTGAAGATGGATCCCAGTTTGACGTCTGCCCAGATCCGTGATCTTTTCATGGACTATTTTAAGGACAAATGTGATCACATATATGTCCACTCATCATCAACAATCCCTCTTGATGATCCAACATTGCTGTTTGCTAATGCTGGCATGAACCAGGTAACTAAAGCCTAGCGTACATCGGCCTTGCGTAGGGAAGCAACTACATGTACCGGCCATGGCGTTTCTGGCAAAAATTGGCGACGCCCTGGAACCAGCAGCAACTGATCAGATGCTCAAACAGGTCGATGTACCTGCACCGGCAACACTATTGCCGACCGTTGCCACTAGTTCCAGCCAGTTGCTCATGTTCTACTCATTGCCAGCAGTTGCTTCTAGTCTTCTTCAGTCCCTTCCGATGTACGCACGCTGGCAATGAATTTCCTTGTTTGTGGAGCCCACCTGGTCATGTGAATGTTTATCACATGACTCCCGAGTGGTCCGATCGGAAGACATTGATAATTTCCGTGTAGCATTCAGTACGCATCCTTGAAAACCTGGAATGTCATGGAATTTCGAGTTAACAAAATCCAGGCCTGGAAATCCTTGAAAATCAGCAAAATTACCAAGAGTCCTGGAATTGTCATGGAAAATTGAGTCCCTTTAAGAAAACAAGTCAAATAAGTAATTCTTTGTCAAGGTGTGCTTAATCCCCATCCCCAGGTCTCAGACACCTCCCCACATCAATTTCGCAGAGAGTCGGGGGAGTACATGTATCTTGAAATTTTGTGCTT
Source organism: Notospermus geniculatus (assembly GCA_002633025.1). Taxonomy (NCBI): domain Eukaryota; kingdom Metazoa; phylum Nemertea; class Pilidiophora; order Heteronemertea; family Lineidae; genus Notospermus; species Notospermus geniculatus. The sequence goes on along the minus strand of NMRB01003801.1, from coordinate 3,242 downwards.
TCCGTGCCGCAGAGTGTCCTGGAATTTTGCCATTTCTGCCCTGGAAAGTCCTGGAAATGTCATGGAAATTTGGGAGACAGGAGGTGTACAAACCATTACCCATTGCCTATCTGATGTCTGTGCTCCAGATTGAAGACTGGATTGTGCCACTTGTTACCGCAATGACCTGTCGTAACCGATGTGCGCGGAACGCGTACATGGATAGCGACTGTTGCGTTCATTTGCTTCCAGTCGCAAGGCCGATGTACGCTAGGCTTCACAAGTGGACCAAGAAAGGCAAGGAGGGGCAATCACTCTTGGCTGAAGTTTGGATTCGAGTTTGTCACTTGGTTATTTTTCATTTCCAGTTCAAGCCTCTATTTCTTGGAACTGCAGACCCAAACAGCGACATGGCCAAATGGAAACGTGTCGTTAATAGTCAGAAATGTATTCGTGCTGGTGGCAAACATAACGATCTTGATGACGTTGGAAAAGATGTCTATCATCATACCTTCTTTGAGATGTTGGGAAACTGGTCATTTGGTGACTTCTTCAAGGTTCGTAGAAAAACATGTCAAGAACAAGTACACATAGCAGGGTTCTCCACAGGGTTTGAAACAGACTGGGCACTGGTGATGTCACATGGTTACTGATATCGGAAGCCGCTGCTGCACGCGCGTCCTCAGGGAGCTGGGGGCCTCCCCAGAAAAATTTGAAATCTAGAAGCCCTGAAATGCGATTTCCCGGCATTTCAGAACGCAAATCTAGCTCCTGTCGGTGCTTGGAAAACCTCAGTGTAATAAAGTGAATAATTTTGACCAGGCGGCGGATTTTTAGACCAGGCGCCGAGATCAATCCTGCGTTTTAGAACGGGTGCCGCGCCCGTTCTGTTACACTAATGGAGAACCCTGGGTCCACGTAAATAGGTGAGGTATTTGAGTTGTGTACCAAACATGAAACTTTTCTTCCAGTAATAATCCTGTCAATCTAACAAAAAAAGTGTGTAATGTATTAAAATAAATTACAATAGAATTCTTTTATGTTATGTGTGATTCTGGAAGGTGTTGACTATAGCCGTGTTTACACCGCCAAAAATCATGTGGACTTGGACCAGACTGAGTACGGCACGGCCAAAAAATGTGGCAGTGTAAACCTGCCAAGCCTACACGGTTCGGACCACAAGTGAACTGTACCGAGACCCACAGTAGGAGGTGGTCTCGCTCCGGACCGAGTTCGGTATCCCGCCCAGATGTGTAAACCTGATGCACGGCGACTGAACCGAGTCCACTTACCTCGGAAGGTGTTGAGCATGTGCGCAGTCTATCATTGCGTCACTTGCAGGAAAACTCTGCTTTCCTCCAGTGTAGTACAAAGGCGAAGATCAGCCCTTAAAGATAATGTATCACGACTTCATTGTTTACATTGAATGTTTGTAAACATGGATGTTTACATTATGTTATTTTGGACTTGTGGGACGTGCCAACCCATCAAAATGAATATTTTTGGAATCAACAGAATTTCTAGAGGGGCGTGCCACCAATAATTTACTCACAAGACAATGAAAGCCTTGACATAAACGAACAAAATGTAAATCAACAATGAATATCGTGGCCCGCGAAAATACCCATGATACACTATCTTTAATGGTTCAACATGGTACATATGTATAACATCTCATTTCTTCCTTTCATTCCTTTTCAGAAAGAATCCATTGAATGGGCATGGGATTTACTGACTGGTGTCCTGAAGATGCCAAAGGAGAGGATGTATGTTACATACTTCGGTGGACTTGAGGAGGCTGGGTTGGAGCCAGATCTGGAGACGAGGGATATTTGGTTGTCCTTAGGGTACGTATTAAAGGAATATGGTACTGCCACTTTTTCTCGACAGCTGGCGCCACCATGCCACTCTCCAACCCAAGGGACTACATGTAACTATGTTGTCGGTGAATGGACCCGATTTCTCCGTACATTTTGTAATGGATTTTTGTAGCTCGTGTTGTTGCCGCTAGGTGGCTCCCTCTACACCGGCAGTCAGATTACCCATTAGAGATCGCATACCGTGGTCCTTTAAGCGGGGAATCCACCATTGATTTTCTTGCTGATTTTGCGTTGCGACTCGCTTTGCAACTCGGTTGCGTTGCAACTGGGCACTCGATCGCCGCAGTGGACCAGCTAGACGTGATTTCCGCCAATGGAAAAGATGTGGTCAATTTCAGTCGGCAATCGGTCGGCGACCGGTATCAGTTCCTTGTGTTCGTATTCAGTCGCGAGTCGCAGGTTGCAAAGCAAGTCGCAACGCAGAAAATCAGCAGTGGATTCCTAGCTTTAAGCATATAAGTTAGTTTTTGTTGATGTGACGCGTGCATATGCGTCAAAAGTTCCCATCAATCAGTCCAATAACCCAAAACTTGCCGCAGATGCAGGGACATGGCATTTTTGCTCATGCCCACTTGAGAATGGCATAATGCAATGCAAACTTGCAACAATGACCACTGAAATGTTGATTAGTTGGAGAAAAGTTCTAAAATCAGGGATGAGATTTTTACGGTTTTATCGCCATTTCGCCTACAACCATTTCGCCTACAGCCATTTCGCCTACAAAAAAATGTCATTTCGCCTACAACCATTTCGCCTACAGCCATTTCACCTATTCGCCATTTCGCCTACCCGCCATTTCGCCTACTATAGCCATTTTGCCTAATAGCCATATCGCCTACTAGCCATTTCGCCTACTTTCAATGACTTTCACTGCCAGCTGTTTTGTTTGCACTGGAAGGAAAACTTTGTGGCAAAAGCAGGATTTCCAGATTGATATTGTATTGATGGAGGTAGCTTGAAGTGAATTTTGGAGGGCCTTTAAAAAGAAACACAAATGTTATTTCTAGCTACATGTACATGACCTTTATTTCCACCCACATCAGAAAATTACACGCGTACATGTAGTCACATACGGGCCAATTTCACAAAGGGTGTTTAAGACTTAGACGCATGTAACTTCACTAAATGCACGCACTTTCACCATGCATTTGACGAAGTTACACGCGTCTGAGTCTTAAACACCCTTTGTGAAATCGGCCCTTAGACACTTTAGAGTCCTTGACAGGCTGCTTGCTTAATTACACTGTAGTTTGGTATTGATTCTGTTTTTGTGCACAGGTACATACTCTATTACTGTACTCCATAATCCAGTAAACAAATTAACCAATATCAATCTGGAAATCCTGCTTTTGCCACAAAGTTTTCCTTCCAGTTCAAACAAAA
>NMRB01003800.1:14160-25378 GCA_002633025.1 Notospermus geniculatus | reverse complement strand
CTCACCAAAGATCAGTCCAAAATTGGACCTTTCTACATCTATCCATGTCACCTCTGTAATCAGGACACCTTGTCAGGTGTTCAGTCCAAAGTTGGACCTTTGTATTGATAATGTAGTCATATTTCGACCTCTGTAATCAGAACACCTCACCAATGTTCAGTCCAGAGTTGGACCTTTTACTTTTATCTATTTTAACCCCTGTAATCAGGACACCTCTCAATTAATGACACCATCTGTCCCAAAGATGTCCTTAATAGAGAGGTTCCACTTCCTTTCGAAGAAATAAATAAAAATCATACTAATCAAGATGTTTTATTTCTATTTTTCCTGTTTTCTTGGAATATTTAATATCCCTTGGAAACAAAGATATAGATTTCGAGAAAGAGAGCAAGGAGCTAGTTACGAAATTCTGTTACTGAGTACTTGTGTGGAAAATACAATGTAGTTGGAACTGATTGTGATAGATATTGTACTGTGCTGCTGGTTCTGTAACCCCAAATCAGCATGCCTTGTGCATGTCCTGGAGGGGAGTGTCAGCTTGACCAAGTACTGGCTGAAGTGAATTTTAGATTGCCAGGCTGTTGAGAGGGAAGGTGCTGTCTGATAAACCTCATGCTAACTACTTGCACGATGTCCTTGAATTTCAACGTTCTGATCAGATTATAATCAATATCATTGCAGATGGACACAACTAGCCACATCTCTAAATTTCAAATCGGCAAAGACCAATTCACCGTGAGGGTTTGCAGTTTCTGCAGAAAGGTGTTCTCGTGTTCCCGTGACCTCAAACGCCACATGATGACTCACACCGGGGAGAAACCATTTGCTTGTCGTAAATGTGATGCAAGGTTCCGACAGAGTGAGCACCTGCAGAGTCATTTGGCACATGTACACAAGGAAGGAATGTCAGTGACTTGTTCCAAGTGTGGCAAACAATCCTTCAATAAATACTTCATGAACCAGCACAGAAAATTGTGTGGAAGATTCTAAGTGATGTTCAAAAACTTCACTTGTAGTGTAGGCCTACTCAGTGCCAAGTGTACTTGGTACAGAGTCAAAGATAGACTAATACATGTATTTCGTCTTCCGAATGGACGGCTGGCTGCTTGAGGCCAAAATAGACTAATATTTTGTCTTCGGAATGGACGGCTGGGTGCTTGAGGCCAAAATAGAAAACAAAGATTTTGTCTTTCTGAATTATGTCAGCTAGTTTGAGGCGAAGATGGACAAAACTTTTTGTTTCGGATATGACTGCTGCTTCAGGCAAAGATCATGTTTCCAGAATGTTCCTGGGAGTATCAACGGCACACGACAAGGGTGTATATAAATTGTATCACACAGCACACGCAGATTTATAAAGCGGTAGCACAAGACACAGCGAAGAACGTTCCATCATCTTAGAATTCAGTGGCACCAACACCAGGATCAAGCAAACATACGAATACTCTTCAGAACAATCCATGTTTCAAAAGACACGCGTAGCACCAGAAATCATTGATTTCTCATAGAACCAATGCCAGGAATCACAACATCCCTCAGGCCAACAGGAGCTCTTCCATGAGAACAGACTGCCAGTCTTGGTAGCCAGACCTGCATTGCCCAATGCATGTTCACCCCCTACCCTTGCCAGTGTCACCGCCCAAACAGACACAAAAGAGTTCCATGTCCACAAAAGATAATCTTAATCCACTGGCGGTAGGGAAAGAGTCTTACATGAAATGAACATATTTTGAGTGATGCACTGATTGATTGAAGACACATCACACTTCATTGAAGAAAAGGTTTATAGGGCAGTATGATGTAAGGGTAATTAAGTCTTAAATATGATCTCTCCTACCTAACCCAAAATGAATAGGGGCCTGTTTCATAAAGTGAATTTAAGCTAATGATACCTTTAACCAAATGGAAAATGCATTGAGTTAATGGTACCATTAGCTTAAAGTCACTTTATGAAACAGGCCCCAGAATAATAATTCAGACAAAATGGCAACTTTGTCACAGTCCTGTTTCATTTCATCATCAGTTCCATGTCCTGAAATGACTGGGTCTATGCAAATTCGCCTTGCCTGCCATCTTTAGGGCTATATGCACCAACGAAGATTATCTTCACTCAGGTTGAGCCAAAACTTTTCCATTGTCACATCATGCCCTGGCAAAACTGAACAATTGAAAAGCTTTTGCTCAACCTGAGGTCAAGATAATCTTCGTTGGTGCATACGGCCCTTAAGCGGTCCATCCATGTACAATATTATTGCACAATATAGGGCCCAAAATGGGTGTCATGTGTTTCTGGCATAATGGATGAAAGAAAGATTGGCAATAATATTGCCCATTTTGACCCTCATATTGTGCAATAGTATTGCACGGTGGATAGGCCGCTTTAGGTAGCAGTACGGACAATAAAGGGCCCGAGATTCCCATCATCTGACGATGTCAGTTTCAATGTGTCCCATCTAACATGCCTACACTAGTCTTGTCTGCCAAGGCCAAGACATCTTGCGGAGTGTTATCGTTTGCATTCCGCACATGAAATCAAATCAGTCTGTTCAATTCCAAAGACTCTTCGCAAACAATAATTTTTTTCCTCAAACAGCAGTAACCCAGTGCCGTGGTGCGCACTTGGAACCATGCCCAGTGTCCTGCAATGTTGCCATTTTCATTGTCCAAATACTTCTAAAGTCCCTGTCTTTTTTTCAGAGTCTGGTGCCGTCTGCATCCCCTCTCCAACGTCACACCTCTGGTGAGAGGGCAAAGTGGCCCATCTGTCAAGTATGCTCCAGGCAGTTCCAGAGCCCTTCCCATCTCCGCATTCACATGCGTATACACACAGATGAACGCCCATTTTCATGTCAAATATGTGGGAAGAAGTTCAGACAACAACAGCACCTAAAAAGACATGCTCTCTCCCATTTTACTGGATTCCTTGGGCAAAACTGATGTATGTTCACCTTCGTACAAAACCAAGACTTGTCCACAGGTCTTGCTCAGGGATACCAGTAGTCTTGTCCTTGGCTATTGGTTGTCTTGTCCTGGGCTACCAGATGTCTTGTCCTGGGCTACCAATTGTCATATCCAGGGCAACTGGTTGACTTGTCCTGGGCTACCAGTTGACTTGTCCTGGACTACTGATTGTCTTGTACTGGGCTACTGATTGTCTTGTCCTGGGCTACCAGTTGACTTGTCCTGACTACCAGTTGTCTTGTCTTGGGCTACTGGTTGTCTTGCCCTGGACTTCCGGTTGTCTTGTCCTGGGCTACCGGTTGTCTTGGGCAACCACTGAGTTGCTTTGTCCGGGCTACTACTTGTCTTGTTCTTGGCTCCTGGTTGTCTTGTCCAGGGATTCCAGTTGTATTGACCTGGGTTACTTGTTGTCTTGTCCTGGCTGTCGGCCAACATATCCTGGCCTGGGCTACTGGTTGTGTTGATTCTGGGCTACCAGCACCTGTTGTCTCTGAAATTGCAGAAATTTCACTGTCGTATCTCTTTTTGAGTGATCAAAACGCAACTCTTATACCACTCAGGTTTATTTGGGGCACTCTGGTTTTCTCCTGTTTTCTAGGTGAGAATGCTTTTGAAACATCTTTGATTACCATTAATATTAATATTGACTGATTGTATCCCTACCTACTACCCTATCTATGAGAAATTTGTCTCATTTCAGGATTCTCAATGGTTCCAACAAGTGTCGCAAGTTGCTACAACTCCAGAATGCAACATTCCCAATATGTGTGAAGTCTGCTACCAACCATTTCAGAGTCCGTCTCATCTGAAGGTCCACATGCGCAAGCACACGGATGAGAGACCATTCTCATGTCCAGTCTGCGGCAAAAAATTTAAACATCCGCATCATCTGAAGAGACATGCTGTGATTCATATGATAAATCAAAATACATGATTTTAAAATTCCTTTGTGCTTAAAAAGGACAGTCACTCTCTAAGCTTATTCAATTAGTTAGGTTGTGTTTTCTGGTACATCGTAGCGATCCATACTGTATCACTGCATGTATTTGATAGGACAGAGGATCAGTCTGAGTTTGCTGTGTTTTATAGGCCTACCTAACTGTTGGCCTTTATTCATAATCTCTGTAATTGTCATAATATATCTCCATCAATATGAATCATGTCAGTTTATTGTTCATTTAGACCTGAAGAATAAATCATTCTGTATTAAAATGGAATATTAGCTGTCAAAAGGAAATTGTTCTTTTATTCCATCAGTTGTGTTGTCCTGGGCGACCAGTTATCTGGTCCTTGGCTGCTGGTTGCCTTTTCCTGGGCTACCGGTGGTCTTGTCCTTGACTACCAGTTGTCTTGTCCTTGGCTACTGATCTGGATGATTTCACTCCCGTCATGCGCTGGGCCCGAGTTTCTTTCCTCTCTCCGTCAATGACTATTTGAGAGTCTTTTCCTTGGCTACCGGTTGTCTTGTCCTGGGCTACCTGTTGACTTCTCGGTTACCGGTTGTCTTGGGCTACCAGTTTTCTTGTTCTTGGCTACTGGTTGTCTAGTCCTGGGACTCCAGTTATCATTACCCGGGTCAGTTGTTGTCTTGTCCTGGGCTATCGGCTGACTTTCTTGGCCTGGGCTACTGGTTGTCTTGATCTTGGGCTACCAGCATCTGTTATCTCTGAAGTTGCAGAAATTTGACATTCATTCTTTTTGGGTGATCAAACGGCAACTTGTACCACTCAGGTTTATTCGGTCACTCTGGTTTTCTCCTGTTTTCTAGGGGAGAGTGCTTTTGAAACAGCTTTGATTACCATTAATATTAATAATGACTGATTGTCTCCCTACCTACCATATCTATGAGAAATTTGTCTCATTTCAGGATTCTCAACAGTTCCAACAAGTGTTGCAAGTTGCCGCAACTCCAGGACGCAACGTTCCCCATATGTGTGAAGTCTGCTACCAACCATTTCAGTGTAAATCTCATCTGAAGGTCCACATGCGCAAGCACACGGACGAGAGACCATTCTCATGTAGAGTCTGCGGCAAAAAATTTAAACATCCGCATCATCTGAAGAGACATGCTGCGATTCATATGATAAATCAAAATACATGATTGAATTCCTTTGTGCTTAAAAAGGACAGTCACTCTCTAAGCCCGTTAAAATAGTTAGGTTGTGCGTTCTGGTACATCGTACTGATCCATTACTGTATCACTGCATGTATTTGATAGGACAGAGTATCAGTCTAAGATTTTGCTGTATTGTATACCTCACTAGGCCTTTATTCGTAATCTCTGTAATTGTCATAATATATCCTCATCAATATGAATCATTTCAATTTATTCGTACCTGAAGAATAAATCATTCTTTAAATGCAATATTAGCTGACAAAAGGGAGTTGTTCATTCCTTTTTATTCCATCGACGGTGTTTTCCTGGGCTACCAGTTGTCTTGTACTTGGCTGCTGGTTGTCTTGTCCTAGGCTGCTGGTTGTCTTGTCCTTGGCTGCTGGTTGTCTTGTCCTAGACTACTGATTGTCATGTCCTTGGCTGCTGATTGCCTTGTCCTAGGCTACTGATTGTCTTGTCCTTGGTTGCTGGTTGTCTTAGGCTACCAGCTGGCCTGTCATGGGCAAATGCTACATTCTCCGACGTTTGGGATACTTTTTCATCCGGGTCGTCCCATTTCAAGTGAGAAAAAGGGCGTACACGTATTTTGTACCACTCAAATTTTCTCTACCTGTCGTGCATTCTAGGTCACAGTGCTTTCGAAACAACCCTGGATTAGCTACTGCATATTGACAATGACTATCCCTCCCAACTGCAATATCTATGAGAAATCTGTCTCATTTCAGGATCCTCATCAGCCCTCCCACGTATTTCTAGATGCAACAACTCCGGAATGCAACATTGGCCACACGTGTGAAGTCTGCAACCTCCCGTTCCAGAGTCCCTGTCACTTGAGGCGCCACATGCGCAAGCACACAGACGAGAGACCATTCTCATGTCCAGTCTGCGGCAAACGTTTTAAACACCGGCATCACCTGAAGAGACATGCTATGGTTCATTTTATGGATCTGAATGCTTGATTTCACTCCTTCATTGTGCTTTGGGCCTGAGATCCTTTCTGCCCTCAGTCCCTTTATAAGGCTTAGCACAGCCATCAATGGCTGTTTGAGATGGAAAGTCACTCCTGACCTTTATCCAACCATTTATTAATTTCATGATCACAGTAAAGGACCATAAATGTTCCTATCATTTCAAATTATTGTTCATTCGAAGTTAAAGAATAAATCTTACTGTAAATGAAGTAGATGTATTAGCTGACAAAAGAGTTGTTCATTTCTTTTTATTTTGCCAATCTTATAACCGAACAATGACTGGGGAATGTCAGAGATCAACAATGACTGGGGAATGCCAGAGATCAACAATGATGGATATCATTATTATGGACCTCATAAATGCAAGAGATACAGCCTCGTTTACCTTTGTACAGTACAAACCAAAGAGTTGTCCACAAGACAATATTGTATCTTTTTGTGTCTTGCTCTGGGCTATCGGTTGTGTTGTCCTACCGGTTATCCTGTCTGGGGCTACCGTTGTCTTATCCGAGATCACTGATTGTCTTATCCAAGACTACTGGATGTCTTGTCCTGGGCTAGCCTACAGACCGTCTTATCCGGGGGGTAGGCCTATCAGTTATCTTTTCCTGGGCTATTGACCGTCTTTCTGGGGCGATCGTGTCTTGTCCAGGGTGGCTACCGCTTCTTAGTAACTGTCGTTTTTTCTAGTGATTGAAAGGGCGACTATATTGTACCTTTCAGGTCTTTTCCGCTTTTCTCCTGCATCCTTCCTCATCCCTTGTATATAAAACTGTTTGGGTTCGGAGGTTGTTTGGATTACTCGCAGGGTGCTGATGGACGCCTCGTTAAACATAGGTCATTGAACCATCTTTTTTGAAGATGGGATTTGGCCTGTCCCTGAGTGCTGGTGATTGATGCCTTATGCGAGGGTCCGTGGGTTCGAGTCCAATATAGGAAGCTTTGTCTTTCACCTAAGAACCTGGTAATTATTATTTCTCGCATTCTTCAGCACAGTGTTTTTGAAACAACACTCGATCATTGCTCTTTCACTGTCTGGTTGTACCTACTATCATCTGTCTCATTTCAGGATTCTAAGAGATTCCTTATACCGGAACAAATACTTCAAACTGCAGAACGCAACATGTGTGAAGTGTGCAACCAGCCATTCCAAAGTCCATGTCACTTAAGAAGACACATGCGCAAGCACACAGACGAAAGACCATTCACATGTAAAGACTGCGGCAAAAAGTTTAAACGGCAGGACCATCTGAAGAGACATTCTTATATTCATTGGGTGGAGGAAAATACATGATTAAACTCCTTTCTGCCCCTGAGCGCTGCCCTCAGTGGTTTTTACAGGAAGATGAGTCTTTCATCCCGTTTTATTAGTGTGGATTTCTGCTTCTGACACTACGTCCTGACACATTCAGATATTTGACCTTGGAGGAATTATACTGACTAAAGTATAATTCCTCCAAGATTTGACAGAGGATCAGTCTTCTGTAATATTTCGCAGGGCCTTTATTTGATAATGTCAGTATTAATTGTCGTCATACTTATATTGCCATCAATATTTTAATCATTTCTATATACATGTATTGTAATTAAAGAATATATCAAACTGTAAATGCAATATCATACTGTAAATGCAATAAATGCTTTTTATTCCATCACTCGTACATTGTGAATCGTTATTGCGTAAAGCATGACACAGTCTACTGGGGAATGTCAAAGATGAGATAAACATTGGATACTGCTGAGAAACCCTCCAGCTGTGACAGGAATCAAAGTCCCCTGGAATCAAAGTCTGGTTTATTTTTCAGCGAGGGATTAGCGGACTTGCATTTTCCTAGGACGTTGATTCCTGTCACACCTGGCTGTGGGCTGGAGATCAGCCTTGCTTACCTTATTTCAAAACCAAGAGTTGCCACAGGTTAAGTGTGTTTGCTTTTTGCTGCCCGTTGTCTTGGGGTTACCAACCGTCTTGTCCTGGGCTACCGCTGTCTTGTGTTAGTGTCTTGGGCTTCCCAGGTTGTTTTGTCCTGGCTACCGAATATCTTGTCCTGGGCTACTGCAGCTGTCTTGTCCTCGGCAACTGTAAAATCAGAATCTGTTAGCTGTGAGTTTGGTGTAATTTCTCATTGATGTCCACCCTCAGGTGATCGAAAGTGCGGCTCTTATCGCTCAGGTTCTCCAGCCGTTCTGGTTTTCTCCTGCATTCCAGATCACAGGACTGTCAACACTGACTCTTTGTAGCTGTTATCATCTCAATAAGAAATCTTTCTCTTTTCAGGATTCTACATGTCCCAAGCGATTCCTACAAAAATTTCATATGCCACAACCCATCGCCCACATTTGTGAAGTCTGCAAGCAGCCATTCCAGAGCCCGTCTCATCTGAAGGTCCACATGCGCAAGCACTCGGACGAGAGACCATTCGCATGTCATGTCTGCGGCAAAAGCTTCAAACGCCAGGATCATCTGAAGAGACATGCCATCGTGATTCATAAGATGGACCATCAAAATACATGAATAGACTCATCTGCCCCCAGGTTTGAGCAGGCAGTATCCAGCTGAGGTTTTCTAAGATCTTTGGGAATGAATTGGAAATAATTTGAAGAAGGATTCTTCAGATGATTGATGGGAACAAACTTTCTTCAAATATTTTAAAATTAGTTCCATAGGATGTGAGAAAACTTTGACAGAAGATGTCGTCTGCTGGACGCTGGGAGCAGATGAGTTAACTACTCCCACATTGTGCTTCGGAGACTCTCGCTCTTTCAACACAGACTTTTGGTACATATACTCCCAACTTTATAGAAAATCTGTTATGTCTCATTTCAGGTTTCTCAGCGATTCCAACAAATATTCCAAACTCCAGAACGCAACTTCGGCCATATCTGTGAAGTCTGCAACCTACCATTCCAGAGTCCGTCCCACTTGAAGCGCCACATGCGCAAGCACACAGACGAGAGACCATTCTCATGTCCATTCTGCGGCAAAAAGTTTAAATGCCCGGATAATATGAAGAGACATGCTGCGGTTCACACGATGTATCAGAACACGTGATCTGACTCTTTTCATCGTGCTTTGGAGGTTCCCGCCCTCACTGAATCCATCAGCACAGCTCTCATCGGCTTTTGGGAAAGACAATCAGTCATAGATTTGGGATCAGTTTTACGAACTTTCTGTGTTATATCAAAAATAGATAAGCGAGCGACGCTCGCTTATCTATTTTTGGTTATATACATGTACTTCACAGGGCTTTATTTCATAATCTCAGTAACTGTCGTAGTATCGCCATCAATGTTGGTTGTAATCATTATCGTTCACTCGTAGTAATAGAATAAAAAATCATAGCCTACTGTAATGCAATTATATTAGCATTTAAAAGAGAGTTGGTTCATTCCTTTTTATTTCGTCACTCTTACTTACATTGTGAATTGTGAACTTTCACTTCTTGGATCTCTACTTGAAAGTGCCTGTCAGAGGAAGATCCCAGTTGGGGTCGAAAATTTGCGAAATTCGGAGACGACATTACTTTTACTTACATTGTGAATGAATGATATTGCGTAGGGCATTGGATTCTTTTGTGAAGTTTACCGAGGCTGTGGACTTCATAAATGCGGGAGGTAGGCCTAAGCCAATCTTTGTCCACAGGTCAAGTGCGTCTTTTCATGGGTGCGATTGCCTTGTCCTGGGCTACTAGTTGTTTTGTCCTGGGCTGGTTCTGTCCTAGGATACCGGTTATCCCGTCCCGGACTACCGGTTGTTTTGTCCTCGGCAACTGTAACAACAGCATTCGAAGTCGGGGAATTTCTCATTTCGGGTCCTTTTCGGTGATAGAAAGGGCAACTCTTGTACCACCCAGGTTTTCACCGGTGTCCTGGTTTTCTCCTGCGTTCTAGGTCGGAGTGCTCTTGAACAACCTTGACTGAGTGTATGTTTGTGCCTGATGTTTGTGCCTGATGTCACTTCTACAGAAATCTGTCTCATTTCAGGATGCTACAAGATTCCTACAAGTATTTCAAGATTCCACAACTCCAGAACGCAACATCGCTTACATGTGTGAAGTCTGCAACCTACCATTCCAGACTCCGTCTCACCTGAGGAGCCACATGCGCAAGCACACAGACGAGAGACCATTTTCATGTCGAATCTGCGGCAAAGGCTTTAAACACAGGCATAATCTGACGAGACATGCTGTGGTGCATTTGAACCAAAATATGTGATGTCCCTCCATTTACAGTAGTTTGGAGACTCTTCCCTTTCTCAGTCCCTTAGCACAAGTCGTCAACGTTTAATGTATTAATTCGTAGTTAAAGCTGGCGCACATTTACGGCAAATCTCAATGCGGTAGGGGTGTTTTTGAAGTCGGCTGACCCGGCTGAATGACGGGTCCAACAGCGTTGGGTCAGTCGTCGGACTTTAAAAACACCTCAACCGCATTGAGCTTTGCCGTAAATATGTGTCTAGCTTAAAAAGGGCAGGTGACAAACTGGCGCGTACGCGGCGCGTCCTGCAGGCATTCCGCCAATCAGATTCTTCGATAGGTGTTTCGGTCGGTGTTACCGCCTCCCTGATTGGTTGAACGCTTTCCCGACGCGTTGCTTATGCGCTAGTCTATCACCGCCTTAAATCTTACTGTAAATGCAATTTTATAAGCTGACAAAAGAGAGTTGTTCATGCCTTTTTATTTCGTTACTCTTACAACACTGTAAATCATTATTGCATTAGAAGATTATGACACAATGACCAGGGGAATGCCAAAGACGACAGACACTGGATTCTGTTCTCGCCATTGCGGTCCACCCACTTCTTCTCCTGTTCAGCTTGTTCAGTCTTCTGACATTTCTAACATGATGTCCTTTATTCTACCGATGTATTCCTCCGCCAGTGACCGGTGCACAGCATGCGCGGAGTAAGCCATGCTCCAGAACACCCTCCCGTTAACGGAGCAAAGGCTGTGGGTGAAAAGCGACATCCCTACCATGTGTTCGGCTGTGGCCCAGTATGTCCCATCAAAGGTACACTTCGGGTTCTTCTCCGTCTCATTCAGGTGAAATGCACCTCTGTTTGTGATGTAGAATAAGTGAATCTTGCCTGGCATCTTTAGAAAAAATTCTGACATCCTTTCACCAAAGTTTGCAGCAGTGAAGTCCAACTCTTTCGTATCTCTGAAATGGTCGT
>NMRB01003799.1:38908-49887 GCA_002633025.1 Notospermus geniculatus | reverse complement strand
ACTTGGTTCTTTCGCGAGTTCTGTCGCAACATATATAAATTACGCGGTCTGCATATAAAACTTCGGATAAACAAAATAAATTTTGCTTTTGAAGATGCTTCCCGCTACTTGTGCGCTCTCTGCATAGAATTTCTGTGCTAAGAATGAAAAACCTGACACTGATTTTCTGCGGAAATAACCGCCCATAGGTATGCGCATGGGGACGGGTATTTTACCAACCTCGTACCGACGAAATCATCTTGGTCAGTGGGACCGAGGTTTAAAAAGGTAGGTTTCTGACAAAAACTAGGTTTTTATCAAAAACCTACTTTTTATGGCATAAAACTTAGTTTTAGTCAAAAAACTTGGTTTTTTGACTGATAAACTTAGTTTTATGGAATAACTGGACATTTCAGTGCAGAAACTTACATTTTTGTCGATAAAATGGGGGTTGTTTGGCATAAAACCAGGTTTTTTGTCATAAAATATAGGTTTTTTACAAAAACTAAGTTTTTTGACAAAAACCTATATTTTATGAAGCAAAAAACTAAGTTTATTTCTATAAAACATGGTTTTAGACAAAAACTAGGTTTTTTGTTCAAAAAACATAGTTTTTGTCAAAAAACCTATATTTTCTCCACAAAAACTAAGTTTTATGAGCAAAAAACTAGGTTTTAGTACAAAAATATAGGTTTTTTGAATAACTGGACAATCCGCTTGCCATAGCCATCTTGCCAAAACGAGATCAATCATCGTCACGGGGATTTCCCCCACTGGGGGTGAGGGAACCAATCATCTGTCAGTCTGGAAGAAAAGTTCCATGGCGATGACCTAATTTTGGCAACGATGGTTGCTAACGAAACTCATGATTTTCTTTCTACGATAAAAATCAAGACACTTAAAGCCCCACTGTATTGAATTTTACGATATTTCAAAATGTTAGGAGAGTGCACGTAGAGGTCTCATAGCTCGTGAAGGTCCCCAAAATGCCTGTCCGATGCGTACTTCAGAGAATCAAGGCATAGGTTTCAGCACACATTGAAAAAACTGCAGAGAGAGCCCTAATGTATTCAGATGGAGCGCAGTACATAAACACACTACGCTGACGTCTTGCACTGACGTCAAGAATCGCGGCGATGATTTACGTTTTTCAAATTCAATGCAATGGGGCTTTAAGCTGACGTGGCAGTTTTATTGCTTTCCAGTGAAGAAGAAGTTGCTTCATATTCTCTGGGTTAGCACACCAGGCACATTTTCACTGAAAAACTCTGCTTCGCCAAAATGACGAACTTTGCTTTTCCATTATTTATCCCCAAACTGAGTATCTAATTCGTCGAACTGACAAATCCACGGTTCGTCATTTTGACGAACCCTTGTTGTATCTCAAACAATCTCTAACAAGGTTCGTCCAAATGACGAACCGTGGACTGTCATTTTGACGAATTAGTTCGGTGATAATACAAATAATCCCTGCAATTTGCAAGTCATAGCTTTTTCCGTTTTCCCAATAGTCAGCCGGCCGAAACCTCTAATATAACTTTTGATGGCATTGTATGTTAAAGTTGTTCCAATGGGTAGGTAAGTACTGTACATGTATGACTACGAAATTGTCCTTCAGAATCACCCGTTGGCCAAGGCGATTTTGGCCTCTGAAGGTCAAATTTCTAGGTCAAAGGTCAAATAACTGACTTAACCATTGGACTCAAGAACTGAGCTTTGTACAGGAGAATGGGAACCGATGTACAGCTAACTTTTGAACGGTTAGATATACACCCAATAAATGTATAATACCAACTGATAGAAACATGGCGCCTCTTAATCAAATAAGCATGTTTTTCATTGTTTTTAGTAGTTATGTCACAAGAAAAGACGTTTTTATGTAAATTAACACAAAATGGGTCAAAATACAAAAAACGCCGTTTCCAATTACATAACTGGTTAAAAACTTCAAAAGATATGCTCATGTGATTAAGAGGCACCATGTTTCTATCTGTTGCTAATACATTTTTGGGGTGTAAATCCAACCGTTAAAAAGTTAGCTGTACATCGGTTCCCATTCTCCTGTACAAACCTCAGTTCTTGAGTCCAATGGTAAAGTCAGCTGTTTCACCTTTGACCTAGAAATTTGACC
Organism: Notospermus geniculatus; assembly: GCA_002633025.1. Lineage (NCBI taxonomy): Eukaryota > Metazoa > Nemertea > Pilidiophora > Heteronemertea > Lineidae > Notospermus > Notospermus geniculatus. The sequence continues at coordinate 47,777 of NMRB01003799.1, read as the reverse complement.
TTCAGAGGTCAAGATCGCCTTGGCCAACGGATGATTCTGAAAGTCCATTCCATCTTAGTTACCCATGCATTGGAACAACTTTAACATCCGATGCCATCAACACTTTTTTAGAGGACTTTTGGGGTGTTGGCCGGCCGACTACAAGGACCTTCAGGTCTAGTTAAAGTGTTGAAAGCTTCTTCACTTGGATACAGTATTGACACATGTTAGGAGTCAAACATAAGAAACAAAAGGAGAGAAGCACCAGCGTTTGTCTTACTATCTTGTCCTAGTTTTGCCTCAGGAATGACCGATGTCGTCTCTACCATCGACGTTGTGGCTGTGCAGTCAAAGTCAAGTGAGCTGTTAGCTGAAAAGTAAAGCCATTCCAGTATTCTTCCAGTAAGGGAGTAAGAAATAAAAGTGGAAAATAAATAAGAAGTGGGAAATTTTGGCATTTTGTGCGAATTATTCAATTTCTCAAATTGGGAGAAAATTTTTTCCCATTTTGAGAAATATCGCCTGAAAAATCAACAAAAAGTCATGTCATTTTAAGAAAATTTCTCAAAATGGGAAAAAAATTCTCCCAAGTTGAGAAATTGAAAAATTCGCCCCAAATTCCAAAATTTCCCACTTCTTATTTTCCACTTTTATTTCTTACTCCCTTCAGTTTAATTCTTGCTGTCATCTCATTCGATTCACTATTTATAGGCCTTTTTACACGGTGCTGGTTCGAGGAACCTACCTCCACCCTCCTCGGGTGGGTTCGGTTCGGGATGGATTGATCGCTTTTACTCGGTGCGAGTTCAGTAACCTATGAGGCGCCATGTGGGAATTTATTAACTGTTTCCCAAAATTATTTGGAGATAATGTCATTGTTTCAAACCATAAATGTAAGCATTTTGACTTATTTCATACAGTAAAGTTATAAATAAAACCATGAAATTATTATTCAAACCAGAATATATACGAAACATGGTTTCATTCCCATGAAACTTAGAAATTTATGGTTTTGAAAGCATAACTTACTTTCAAACCATGAAGTTCATTTGCAAACCATGAAAATGGTTTACAAACCATAAGATCGGCAAAATTGTTTGTTTTCAAACGGTAATAATGTGAACGCATCATGGTTTAATAAAATGCAAATTGCAAAGTGGAACTTTCTAAGGATTTTGGGCTTTGTTTCATCAAAATATGTTGAGTGGTTGCTGAGATATTTGAGATTATCAAAATTTTGATAATTTGAGATTTTCGTGTTTTTAAAGAAAAATTGATGCCATTAGATAAAGCTAACCTCAGAATAAGGATATACAAAATTCTGGAACTCTTTGCCTTAACTGGGCAGAAATATTGCATTTTTTTCAAAGTATCAAACCCTTGATATTTTGAAAAACATGCTTATCTTCTAACCAGTTTTGGCTGAACGTTCCAAAACTTCATACTTCTTGGTTTTTAGGTGAGCTCTGTCTACTGATATCAAAATTTGGTGAAAAATTGAAAAACCTAAAATTATAGAAATTTTGATAATCTCAAATATCTCAGCAACCACTCAACAGATTTTGATGACACAAAGTCCATGATCCTAAGAAGGTTCCACTCTATCAAAACTGCAACAAAAGTCAAAAAAAGTTGCAATATAAAAATTTTGATTTTTAGGATTTTTTCTGATGAGCTATTACATAATTACGATATTTCCAAATTTCCATTTTGACACAGAAATATGACCAACAAGACGTACTTTCATATGGAACAAACCGTGTTAAAATTGACCCAGAAATATTTGAAATATTCAAAGTATCAGGTGTAGATAAACTAATGTCCATGACTGTACGTACATGTAGTGCCAATTCTACAAAACCAGTAGAATTTATAACCGACTGATTTTAATCAGCGTACCTCTGAAATGAAGTTGGAAGTCTGGTCTGACGTTGATTTCAAATTTTTTCTTTGCAATCCCCGTCCATGGCTTTGTCGTGTTGTCTAATCGCCTTTCTTCTGGTGGATGATCGTCAAGTGTTATGTTCAATATTTGGCTCTCAGTGTGCAAACTCCTGACTGATATATTAGTTGTTGAATGTAGTCGTACTAGTAGAGGGAGCTGGCAGACACAATTCGAGAAATCTTCGTTGCTGTTGCTGTTAAGGAACTCAACCTGGTTGGTGCTTAGAAGGTACTCAAATTGGTTGCTGCCGCCGGTGGGTAGGACTGTGATGTAACAAGAAGCTGTCGTTCCAGCTTTAATGAGAAATAGATTAACAATTTTATGTCACGATCCCGAGCGTTCAAAGATCTTTTGCTTGTTTAGAGTTCAGTTGTTCATCTGATGGTTGTTGCCTGCAGGAAACTAGCATCCATACCGTAAACGATTTTGAAATTTGTTGATAGTGACAAGGAGTTTGAGGCACTGAATACGTTTAAATCATCTCGACCCCGATGGGCGTATAACAGTGAAACCCCTAAAAGTAACTGGACAACACTGAATTTAGGGTTTACTCTAAACGGTCCAACGCACATTGTTTTCTAACCAGCTGAACTTGGTTCGAAATAGTAATTGTTTTGATGCAAAATAATTCGAGTTATTGACTGATGATACCGGTACTCTAAAGTACCAGTCAGGTATGAATTCATGTGGCGATTGTCTGTGATCATAGAGATTTTATGCGATGACCATTAGCATAGGCCTATCATTTCAACTCGATTCTCTTTCTGCAAGCACCGCCATCTTCCCATGATTCCCCTGAACGCGCCAAGTGATTGGCGCGGGAAATTCAAATACTGCTGTTTTTATTTTGTCAGCTAGCACCCCCTGGAAGACAATTTTTGAATTGATTACCATTACACTCGTATCAAAAATCAAGCTCCACACATCCTAACAAATTCTGTGATATGTTGCTTAGATTCTGGAGTGAGGTATTGGGATATTTCATTTTACGGAAAATGCATCCGGGAGAGCAGAATGTAGGTCAAATTGGGGAAAAAATTGGTTCTTTTCCAGCTAGCCCTAGGGCCTACTGATCCACCCATTTTCATGCCTCTGTGCCATACGGTTATGAAATGTGCCAGTTTAATGGACAACACAAATACACACATTCATAGGATGCCATTCAGTATATTATGAATAGCTCTGCTGACCTTAAAGAGGAACTGACACCTTCAAATATAATCAATATTTTTGCTGTTCCAAATGGCTATGACATCACTCTATGGCTGGCAAAAATTTGGTGAAAAAATCTCTGCTCATTTTCAAACTACATGTACATGTATACACGTCACAAAAATGTATTCCTCAAAATTCAAATTTCCCGCTCCTTTAGTGATGTCACACCAAGAACCATTTCTATAGTCATCCATTGTAAAATATACTAAATCTATCCTTGGAGGAATTATTCTGACAGTATAATTCCTCCAAGATCTATCTTAAAGATCCTGTCAAGCGCACTTTCGGACAGAGAGTGTTGATTTAGTAAACCCTAGCCGGTATGCATAAAGGTGGAATAAGCTTATTCCAGGTATAACCAAACGTTATAACGTGAAGCTATACCTGGAATAAGCTTATTCCACCTTTATGCATACGGGCCTAATTGTCTCAGGATGGGGTATTATTATTCAACAACTGCCGAGATTGGCCAAGATATCGAAATCTCTAAATGTGGTACACGTATTTTCAATTACATGTATTTCTGAATTTTCAATGCAATTTCAACTGCAAGGATCCCCACATGCCTAGCTAATTGATTTTTAATCACGGTGATAAGGTGACATTAGAAAATATATTCTTTCCAGTTGTCCTCGATGCATTTACAGCACATTTTGCAATGGCCACTATATTGTAATGGTTCTCTGTATGACATCATTCAAATGTGTGAAAAGAGCGGGAAATTTGAATTCGAAAATTACATTTTGGTGTTTATTTCGGAAATGGTTGGAGATTTTCAAATTAAACTATTATGAGTGCTAAAGTGATATCATAAGGCATTTGGAGCTGTAGGTACAGTTGACCTCGAATTTATTCATACCCCATGAAAAATTATAGGAAAAATATTTTTAAAATACACATCAGCTGAACTGGCACGTCTTAGTCTTCATTGAATGACTTGTAATCGGAATGTACAGAGATTTAAAAAATATGGCCAAAATATCACAGAGATACCACAATTTCAAAATATCATGAAAAACTTTTTAAAATTTCAAATATTTGATTCGAAATCGAAATCATATCATCCTATGGCCAATTCTGAAAACTGCAGTAAAGAAAGTTTTCGAAAATCTCAGTTCTATTTTGTGAAATTGCAAAATATCATTTGAATTTTTACATTTGATACTTTGATAATTTCAAGAATTTTGAAAAAAATCGAATGCCATCAGGCCCACATAGTCAAATGAAAAAGATTCCAACGTAATTTTCTGACTTGTTCAATCATATGAGATAATAATTTCAATAAATGGCAAAAAATGAAGAAAAATGCATTGAAATCACCAGCTTTTCAAAATTATGCCGCAAAAACGAAGAGGTATATTCATGCCAATATTTCTTCACAAAGTTTCCATGATAACGTAATGAAATCAATTTCGAATCAAATATCTGAAATTTTCACAAGTTAGGTTTTTCATGATATTTTGAAATTGTGATATCTTTGTGATATTTTGCCAATAATTTTCAATCTCTATACATTTCGACTAAAAGTCATTAAATGAGGCCCAAGACGTGCAAGTGCAACTGATAGGTATTTTCTAAATATTTTCCCGATAATTTTTCATAGGGTATGAATAAATTTGAGGTTAACTGTAGCTGTTTGGTTGGCAGACTGGTCAGTTCCCCTTTAAGTGGTCAGCTGAGCTAAAAAAAGAGAAGGTGCCGGTGGCCCCCTGGCATTGAGGTTATTCAATTGCTTGTAAACGTAGGTACATACCGAGGAAGCACAGCATCACGAGAATCCTTAAGTCGAGCCGAGGTATTAGGCGTTCCATATTCTGAGAGATCCCTCATTTTATACTCCCGGATCTTACAATGCCAGAGTTGGTACTGAGACGTGTCATATATCGTGTACATAATAAATTCTGCGATCATGGCCAAGGATGAGATGAAATCGGAACATGCTGAACCAGTTTCCCATTCGTGGAGATCATAACGTCCCGTAGGATCTCGTCTTCGTTCGCCCGGAAATTAGGCCTACAGTTCCGCGGTTTCGATTGAACCAACCCCTGTCTATCATCCTGCAGGAATCTGCAGTCTACAGATTCAGGTCAATAGGGAGGTTTCGCAAATCTGACGAAACACGAAATATGAAATACGAAAATCAACTTCCATACGGTGGCCCGAAAGTGTCATGCATACATGTATATTTTATTTTATTTTAATTTATTTTTTCTTTCTGAATTTCCACCGCGGTGATAATTATTTTCCACCTCGGTGGAAATTATTTTCCACCACGGTGGTAATCATTTTCCACCACGGTGGGAATTATTTTCCACCGTGATGGTAATTATTTTTTTCCACCGCGGTTGTAATTATTTTCCAATGTGGTGGTAATTATTTTCCACTGCGGTGGTAATTATTTTCCACCACGGTGGTAAATATTTCCCACCACGGTGGGAATTATTTTCCACCACGGTGGTAATTACTTTCCACCACGGTGGGAATTATTTTCCACCGCGGTGGTAAATATTTTCCACCTCGGTGGTAATTATTTTCCACCGCGGTGGTAATTATTTCCCACCGCGGTGGTAAATATTTTCCACCGCGGTGGAAAATAGATGCTCCACTTCCCCATTGGCACGTGGATATTATACGGACTACTCCGGGTATGCTTGATACCACAAGACTTCAGGAAACACTCAGTTTTGTGACCAATGAAATTTTGGCCGTTATCAGATACAATTTCCTCTGGAAAACCAAATCTTGCAAATATCTCAGCCAAATTGACTATGATGGTTTCTGAAGTTGTGTCTTTTAACACTACAGCCTCAGGCCATGAAGTATGATAATCCGTCAATGTTATCAGATGCTCACCTTGTATCGGACCAAATATATCCATAGCTAATTTCTGCCAAGGCTTTTCAGGTAACTCTGAAGGTCTCAACGGAGTATCATGTACAAGGGGTTGATTGATAGTGCAGGCCTCACACTTAGACACCAAATCTTCCACCTCTTTGTCAAGACCAGGCCAGAAAAATCGAAGCCTCAAAAACACCTTCGTTCTAACGACACCTGGATGAGTTTCGTGAGCAATTTTCAGAACTCGGCTCCTAAGAGTACTAGGTACCACAATTCTTTGACCTCTCAACACTAGAGTATCCAAGGTAGACAACTCATGCCTATACATGTACTTGTAGTAATAATAATAATAATAATAATAATAAAACGGTATTTATATGGCGCAGTTCATATATATATCACTGCGCCTTACAGAAAATTTTAAAAAAAACGAATGACGAAGATAAACACATTGATTAAAAACCCAAAAGGAGGCGGACTAACACCCATAAAAAGATCTAAAAAGATGCGTCTTCAGACTCGCTTTGGTTTCCGCCACCTGGTGGCCAAACCGAGAGTCGAATGGGACCGAAACTTGGTGCCGTGGGTCATCTGACCTAGGGGTATATATGTACCACGTTTCAGACCAATAGCTCCAGCGGTTACGAAACGTGCCCTGCTAACGGAACACGACGACGGACGACGACGGACGACGGACGCTGCACCATTGTAATAGCTCACCCAGTGAGCTAAAAAGTCTGGCCTAAGCGTCGTTGTATGCAAGCAGTCTTCGTGGCGCGTACAGAAAGAGGTTGGCGAATCGATCAGAGGGTTGTGGGTTCCAACCTCGGTGCCATCACAGATTATTTTTCGTTTTTTCTCATTTGGCAGCTGTGCTGCGATCTTTACTGTTCAAGAGTGTGGTGGCAAGTGAAACCAACTCTGACCGTCCGAGAGGGTATATCGTTTTCAGAGGTAGTTTGGAAGTGCCTTGTGGCTGTTCGTAATTTCTACCTCCGCCGCTTGGGGTTTATATCTATTAAGTTCAGCTTTAAGTACCTATGCAGACGCTCCACTTCCCCATTGGCACGTGGATAATACTGACTACTCCGGGTATGCTTGATACCACAAGACTTCAGGAAACGCTCAGTTTTGTGACCAATGAAATTGTGGCCGTTATCAGATACAATTTCCTCTGGAAAACCAAATCTTGCAAATATTTCGGCCAAATTGACTATGATGGTTTCTGAAGTTGTGTCTTTTAACACTACAGCCTCAGGCCATGAAGTATGATAATCCGTCAATGTCATCAGATGCTCACCTTGTATTGGACCAAATATATCCATAGCTAATTTCTGCCAAGGCTTTTCAGGTAACTCTGAAGGTCTCAACGGAGTATCATGTACAAGGGGTTGATTGATAGTGCAGGCCTCACACTTAGACACCAAATCTTCCACCTCTTTGTCAAGACCAGGCCAGAATAATCGAAGCCTCAAAAACACCAGCGTTCTAACGACACCTGGATGAGTTTCGTGAGCAATTTTCAGAACTCGGCTCCTAAGAGTACTAGGTACCACAATTCTTTGACCTCTCAACACTAGGGTAGGCCCTATCCAAGGTAGACAACTCATGCCTATACTTGTAGTAAGCCTCAACATCAACATCAACCTTTTTAGGCCATTCAGAACATATGTACTCATGTACCTTCAGTAGTGTCTCATCCTTGGCTGACTCAGCCTTTAACTCATCCAGTGTTATGGCGTCCAACGGGCCTACGGTTGCATCAACTATGCTCAAAATGTAATCATCTACAAATGAGTCTCTATTCTTCAATTCAGCTTTCTCAGGCAACGGCGTTCTAGAAAAACAATCAGCCCAGTTTTTCTTACCAACAATGTACAATCTCGTAGTCATAAGCCTGAAGTCGCCACAGTAGCCTTTGAACACGAGGCGGAACAATCGTGGATACCTGAGGATTAAACATATAGGCCTACACCAAAGGGCGGTGATCAGTCAGTAATTTGAATTTAATTCCCCAGACATAATTTCTAAAATAGGTCACGCCCCAAACACACCCAAGGGCTTCCCGCTCCATTTGGGAATATCTCCTCTCGGTATCACTCAACGACCGACTTGCGTAGGCTATTGGCCTCCAGTTTTTGTCATCAGGTTGCTCTTGTAACAGTATTGCCCCTAGTCCTACTGGACTTGCATCTGTAATCAACATAGTAGGAGCACCCAGCCTATAATAGGCCAAACATGGCTGTTTACTGATAGCAGTTTTCAACTTCACAAATGCACTTTTCTGCTCAGTACCCCAGATCCATTTTGTGTCTTTTCTCAAAAGGCTGCGCAAAGGCTCACACATATCGGCATAGCCCTCAATAAACTTCTGGAGATACCCACATGCAAACTGCTCACAGCGCCACCTGTCTCCATTCTTCCGACCTACTGACACTGCCATCAGGTCCCTACTTTCTCGGCGGAAGATCGTAGTTCGCCTACATGCCAAATGGAATTGAAGTTTTTCATGGGCACGTACATGAAACGTTTTTCGTCGACCTAATTATCTGATTGGTCAACAGAAGCATGTGAACCAAGGGCGTCCTCTGATTGGTTAAGAGTGTGAGAAACTGTTGGCCTAATCACTTCCCATGCCTGTAAAGCTCCGCCAACAAAATACTTATTCTGATCATCTACAACATTTATTCGTCTCAAATCTTACATTTTCACGTTTGATAAATTTATATTGTTTCATATGAATCGACTTCATTGACTTTTATTCGAGATTTGCTGTGTCAAATGTACGCGCACTATATTCCAGCCAGCTGGAAAGCGATGAGGCAGCTGGTGCTAGCGGCATAAGCGGCCCGTCCAGAAGTAGGCCGCGCATGCGCGGTAGGAACTAGTTTG
>NMRB01003799.1:24695-34947 GCA_002633025.1 Notospermus geniculatus | reverse complement strand
TTTCGTCTTCTTCCTCTTCCCTCTATCACAAAATTTGTCTTCTCCATTCCTATCAAGTACATATCTATGTATATAACAAAAACGTATGTATAGCTTTGGCACCAAAATGTGGCCTCCTATCCTGAGCTGCCGCAGGACATGTAGAGGCCCTCTGTAAGGCAGTGTTCTCGCTATATATATAAAATAAAAATACTATTAAAAAAAAGTCCGATATGTTGATTACATCATGATGGAGGCATCTGAGATTGAAAATTATTGGCTCATTGGATTGCCCAGGTTCACAAACCTAGGGGTAGGATTTGTTTCCAAGGCTGTAGCTGTTCAAGGAGATGAGATATGAAGGTGTGACAGACCGGACACACAGACACACACACACACACACAGACACACACACAGACACCATGACCAAAAACAATATGGTTCCCGATCTGATTGATCGGGAACCATAACAAAAGACTAGTTTGTCGGAACACTTTCCCAAGAAATGATACATTTTGAAGACCTTGCCTGTCATAAAGTTCGAGGTATTTTCTACCCAGTCCACCCCTTTTGGTAGCAATATTTTCAACAGATGTGGGGCCGTATTCAAAAAGGGTGATCATCGCGCGATTAAGACTTAGACGCGTGTAACTTCACTAAATGCACCCACTTCCACCATGCACTTGACAAAGTTACACGCGTCTAAGTTTTAAACACTCATTTTGAATACGGCCCTAGAGTACTCCACAAGTGAATTCCACGAATGGTGCCAATTTTCCAAAACAGGGCGGCCATATTGGATCTGGATTTTACTTCCTGGTTCTCTTCTAATGTACTGAGCGTGTATGGTGTCTATGTAGTGCTGGTCAAGACACCAGTTTGTGACATTGCTGCCACTCCCTGAATGTGTCATTTACTAAGTACACTGTACATGTTTCTTCTCTGAGAAAATTGTACCTGTTTTTTCACGTTTGGTGAATTTCTTTGTTTTTGATTATGTAATGTAATTATGCTGTAATTCTTGGGACTTTGCTCATTTTCTGTTTCTATAAAGCACAGTGATCACATTGGACCATAAAAACAGTCAGCTGGAGGTGTCTTTATTGCTTTTCTCATAGGGGCATGGATCCAAGCAATATGAAAATGTACAACAACAGCTTGCCGTTAATCGCGCGATGATCACCCTTTTTGAATAAGGCCCTTTAAATCACCTTTGTCTCCTAGGGCCGTATGCACCAAGATTATCTTGGACTCGGGTTAAACAACAACTTTTCAATTGTTCAGGTTTGCCAGGGCATGATGACTGTGGCAATGGAAAAGTTATGGCTCAGCCTGAGTTCAAGAAAATCTTCGTTTTGTGCATACGGCCCCTAGTGTCATGTCAACGTTTTGGCTCATTTCCCGTGCGACTTTGCACTGGTTTTTGTAGCGGAGGGTCACAGTGGCTGCAGAGACCGTGACCATTCGAATTCAACCATAATAATAGCAGGCTATTGTTTGGCGAACTTGCATTCCTAGAACTAACAAACATAAAGAGATGATCCAGGTGCAGAAACTTAACAGTAGGGTGTTCATTTTATTACAAATACGTAATTGACAAGGGCGAAAAGCATTTTGGTCACGTGGTTGTTGCATTTATAAACTCTCGCAGGAAGGGGCTCAGTCACACTTCTACTTGGAACGTTCAAGCGTCAAGTAGAACTTGCCGCGGCGGAATTGCAACAGACAGTAAGGTAGGTGCCTTGTTCGATTCGGTAGACACGGTAGGTTACGGGAATTGCAGCTCCTTTGCCAGATCCTTGGACTATTTCAATGCTGGCTGACCCCAGCCTGCCACCTGCTGATCACTTGCTCCGACGTTTGTATTCGCGTAATCTGCATCTCGCACCTCTCCCACTTTTAGCGTGTTCGGAAAGCTTCCCTGAGGAGGCTCGGGGAAGCGGGAGAGCGTTCGGAAAGGCATTTGTGAAGTACGCGACTCGCCGAGTCGCTCACTTGGGGAAACTCCCGGCATGCATTTCGTTTTCTTTCCAGGCCGGCATGCTTGGCTGTACGTGGAATATTTCACGACTGCAACCCACAGTAGTACCTTTCCCCGAGGAAGCTCAAATATCGTCAAATATCGTTCGGAAATTCGCCTTCACTGGGCATGCTTACATTCCCCGAAGCTCGGGGAAGAAATTTCCTCGGAAGCTTTCCGAACACGGCCATTGATTGGCAGTCAATTCCCTTTCGTCGTTGGCAATTTACCTCAATCCGACAGCAAAAGCGAAGGCCTACATGTATGAGAACTGGAGCAATACAAGGACGTTAGTGTTATTGTTCAACCAATGGGCGGCAGATAACGAAAGCGTTCAAGAATGTTGATTTTTTTAGGGCTTGTCTTTTTCCAGGATTTCATGATGACGTCATTCGCGCCCATCGTGGGTTTGACAGTGTTCGTGCTAGTCTCTGCTGTGCACGCATTCGGAGGTAAGACGCTCACAAACCACGGTTTCTTTTAGGGAATGTACGTCTGGAGTGGGCGGCCATGGCTTGCCTCTGTGACGTCAATTTTTGTGACCTTCACGAACCGCTAAGGCGGCCTCTAACGGCAGTAAAGTGTCCCCATTAGGCGGACGTCTTTCAGATCTGAATTCCAACAAAATGATCTGGGCATGATCTTTTGTGTTTTAGGAACGGATGAAAAGTCATCTTTTAACCAGCAAGTGTGGGTGGTAGGCCTAAATTTTACTCAGTGCCAACACACACGCTTTCTAATGGGCACAATGAACAGAACGAGCCGTATTCTAGAAGCTTAAAGCTAAAGGTTTACATTTTTTAGCTATTGTTTGCAGGGCAGAATACAAAAGCTTAAAGTGGGACTTTTTTAAGTTTTATGGCAAGTATTCTAGAAGCCTCTTAACAAGTTTGTGTGTAGGCAAGTCGAAAGTGGAATAGTGCTTTCTCGCATAGCCAGGGGCCGTATGCATAAAACATCTTGGGTGTAAAATTTCCCTTTTTGTTTGGAACAATGGTTTAAGGGAAATTGTACACTTAAGATGTGTTGACTTCCCGTATGCATAAAACATCTTAAGTGCAAGATTTCCCTTTTATCTTTTTGTTTGTAAGGCCAGACTTTTTTTATTCCTTGTTTCTCGAGTTTTTTTAATGAGAAATATTTGAGGAGGGCGGAAAAAAATTAAAAAATAAATTTTATTTTTAGTAGTTTTTCACATTTCTCGGCAATTCCAATGGCAATGCTTAAATCGGAGGAAAGAAAAAAAATAAATTTTTATATAAATGTGACCATGATAATGATATATTGCAACCTGCTGAAGTGATGTTTAAGAGGCAATCATGCATGGACAAGGTTTGTAGCGGATAAGGCATAAATTCCTGGTTCCTCAAAGATGAGACTAGGCCCGAATTTTAGGGAGAAACTTCTCTCAAGCCACACAGTCACGTAAGTGGCCAGTGAGGCCTCTCACTCATTAAACCCCCACAAGTGAATTCAAATTTCCCGCCTATTGCAGCATATTAAAGCAGGCTATTTTCTGATTGGCTCTGAGATTTCTTCGAACTGAGTCAAGCAAACTTGATAACTTGGCTCCAAAATGATTAATCTAAGTAAAGCTTGCAATGAAATCAACATAATATTGAACAAAATACCCAATTTGAGCCTCTCATAGTGGCCATCATAGCTTATTTCTACTCATAAGGTCAGACTGGCTGACCAGAAACATCGTAGGTACACACTTGGCGGGAAGCCAACTCTTCCGGTCTCTGTCAGTTGCAGCCTATTCACACAAATAAAGTAAATATCTCTTTACAAAAACGACCGACACGGGCAAGCTTTATGTCAATGAAAAGGAAATTTCACGGGGAATCCAACNTTTTTTAGCTATTGTTTGCAGGGCAGAATACAAAAGCTTAAAGTGGGACTTTTTTAAGTTTTATGGCAAGTATTCTAGAAGCCTCCTTAACGAGTTTGTGTGTAGGCAAGTCGAAAGTGGAATAGTGCTTTCTCGCAGAGCCAGGGGCCGTATGCATAAAACATCTTGGGTGTAAAATTTCCCTTTTTGTTTGGAACAATGGTTTAAGGGAAATTGTACACTTAAGATGTGTTATGCATACGGCCCCAGGGGCCGTATGCATAAAACTTCTTAAGTGCAAGATTTCCCTTTTATCTTTTTTGTTTGTAACAATAGTTTAAGGGAAATTTTACACTTAAGATGTTTTATGCATACCGCCCTGTTTTCTAGTGTTGAATTATCAAATTGACTTCCCACACCATTTTTTTACTTTAAACCCTAGGCTTCAGCCCAGCCCGCATTGATATCTTCAAGAAGGGAGCGGCGGTCACGTAAGCATACAGATTTTCTTTATTACACTTATTCATGGCCAAGTCTCGGAAGACGGACTTTATTTGATAGATTTGCTAGGTTTCATGAATAAGGTCCCCGANTAGGTTTCATGAATAAGGTCCCCGGAGTCTGATTTCATTATCTTATAGCTTTCTGCTGTAATTTGCTGTTCGCATGGTAAAACCCCCCACTCGGCCTAGAGTCGGAGGGTTGTTAAGGCCGGGTTTACATCAAGGCACACGCGACACGCACACGCAGGCGAACAATGGCTTCACAAAGGATTCATGCCCATGAAGCCATTGTTCGCCGGCGTGTTCGTGTCGCGTGTGCCTTGATGTAAACCCGGTGTAACGTTTTTCAGTGTGGCCGTTTTTCTGTGTGATTCCCATTGTTCGGAATACACTGGGAAACAGACTCACTGTTTCTCTGTGTGTCGCCCATTGTCCAGTCGCCGCTTATTCCGTCAATCTATTGTAATGCCACACTGGCTCACGGGCCTCACTGAAAAACGTTACACCGGGTTTTTTTACTGATGGTATAGTGTTTCTGCTGGTGACGATAATTGTCTCTGCTGTGTAGATTTTGATGTAATACCGTGTTCATCAACTATTAACTCGTTGTTTCAGACTTCGTGGAGGGGTGACCTACAAGAGTTTCCCTGCCGATCATCCGAAGTTGTTCACTTTGGACTTTCCCGGAAGGTCTGGTTCGTACGCTCTGGCGCCAGCATTTAAGAAGTACGACGGAAGCTTCACCATTGGGTTATACTTCATGGCACGGGACATCAGCAGAAACCAGATACTGATTGCCCAATGGGCACGCAAAAGATGGCAATACCTACTCAGGCTGCGGAGAGGCGGTAGCCTGCTTCTCGTCTTACGCAGGGACAAGTACAACACGGGAAGTGACCGACGCCAGGATATGTTACCAGGCGGTTGCGTCGGCGGCAAGGTCACGGTCAACAAACTGCATTATGTCGCATTCTCCTGGGACCACTGGGCTGGTGAAGCCAAGATCTACCTGGATGGGAATCTCGTCGCCGCCAAGAGGACGCCATACCCCGATCACAACCTGTACCACAATCCTCGCCCCACGTTCCAGCTCGGATACAAGATGGACACCAATAACGAGAACTTCAACGGCCTCATTGCCAACGTCGGATTCGACCGTCATGTCGTGGTGCTGAGATGGTTTCCAACGTTCTATTTCTACAGTGGTAAGTAGATTTGAAATCTTCATCTAGAACCAATCAATCATTCCTAGTACCCAGTTGAGAGTCGCCCCCCCCCCTGGAAAGGTTTACTCGCTCTCCACAACTGCTTTACTTCGTGGAAGTCGCCGCGTTTGGTCAACAGATGGCGTCGGGATCTGGCGCAAGTTCTACAGCCTACAGCCTATCAGCACGCTGCTTTCAGAACTCTTTGGCCCGTTGGCAACGGACGTTCTTGTGCTACCATGGCTACGATACCGCTCGGCCAATGAAAGTGTCTCGGGCCAGCTTGGTTACCGATTATTCGGCGCCGTCATTGGCGGACGTTCTCGGCGCCATCTGTTGACCGAACGCGGCGAATTTTACGAAGTTAAGCAGTTGTGGAGAGCGGTGAAACCGAAGGGGGCGCGGTACACAACTGCGTAGTGAGTTTAGGGATCTCGACGCCGGTATAAAGGCTAGTTTCCACTAACGGATTTTGCGGCGAGCGGTGCGTTTTCCACCGGGGTTTAGGTAATCCTCAGATTGTTTAACAATACATAACCTGTTGATTGTCCCAAATGCCTGAACCGCTCTATCGAAACAGGGCTTTATGGGTTTGGCGTTCGCGTTGGCATTTCGGGGGGCTTGGCGAAAACTAGTGACAATAGTGAGGTTAAGAAACCATACGTTAACGCTAACGCTAATGACGTCAAAATGACGTCACTCCCCGAAGAAATACAACAGATTCATTCGATGTGACGTCAAAATGATGTAAATAACGTTAGCGTTAGCGTTAACGTAAGGTTTCTTAACCTCACTATCAACTGTGCAAAGTGGAGAGCGATGCACGTGGGACCAGCCCTACGACCATTCCGGGCAAGTCCACGGTAAAATTCGGTGTTTTTTACTTGTTCATGTTTTTTTACTTTTACTTACTCATGGCACCAAAGGATCATTAAAGCGAATCGAAAGCGAAAAAATTTGATTTAGAAATAGAATTTGAAAGGGGACGAATTTTCAGGAAAAAATGTAAACAAACTTCCCCAGAATGTCAACAAATTTTCGTGCATTTTGATTGGCTGAATTTTGTGTTTACAAACACCAGCCAAATGTAAACAAAATCCGCTGTCGATTCGCTTTAAGTACCCTGCATCAT
This sequence comes from Notospermus geniculatus, assembly GCA_002633025.1. Classification (NCBI taxonomy): domain Eukaryota; kingdom Metazoa; phylum Nemertea; class Pilidiophora; order Heteronemertea; family Lineidae; genus Notospermus; species Notospermus geniculatus. The sequence goes on along the minus strand of NMRB01003799.1, from coordinate 28,274 downwards.
GTCGGGCTTGTCCTCTGGTATGATTTACAATCATTAGTTGCGCTTCCACTACAAAAAAAGCCGGAATTTGTCCGCTCTTATTCTGCTTCCATTACAGAATTGCCGGGTTTAATAAGTCCGGTTCTATTAAGTGCGGATCTATTTACATGTAGTTCGGATAGCATAGCCGATCATACTCCGAATCTAAATTGGATGCGGATGAACAGTGGTGTTTTTTTCTGTGGAATGGCAAGAAGTCCGGATCTATTTGTAGTATTATGATCGGCTGCAGGTGGCTTAAGATCGCTTGCGACATTGCGCATGCTCAAAAGTACCAGAACAATAGGCGCCTTCATTCCACGTATCACCATCTGTAGCCGAGCATACTAACCTCAAATCCAGTAGTGGAAGCGCAAGCCGTGAAATACCCGGTCTTATTTTAGATGCGGTACTATTAAGACCGGATCTAAAAGCTGTAATGGAAGCGCAGCTTATGGGATTCAAATTAGTGCACCGTTTGTTAATTAGTTGCGTCACGGACATGACCTGTGCGCTGTCACGTCCGTGACGCAACTAATTGGAAAACGGTGCACTAACTAGGAATCGCAATTTAATTCATACCATGGGCATGGGACAAAAGCCCGGCATGATACAGGGTAGGCCTATTACATCTTTCTGGGTTTCCAAAATGTGCAGAAACGGCACTGAATAAGTGAAAAACATGTCACATCCGTGACCGTGGAATTGCCCATTCCTTCTTGCTTCCGTGACCATGCGGCCTCTTGTCCAGTGGATTTCCTTTTTCCTTTATATTTTCTTTAATTTTCTGCCTTTACAGATTCGAAGGAGCTCACCGTTTGTCCGTCTCAACATCAAGCAATAATGACGTGTCCTTCTGGTACAACGATACGTACAGTCTATGCCAACTACGGTCGAACGGACTCCCAAACATGCATAACGGGGACAGCGGCTCGCTACTACATGAACATGGACATGAACTGTTACCATAATAGCTTGGCCGTTGTCAGGCGTGTCTGTGACTGGAAGATGACCTGCGCGTTCAAAGTAAGCGAATCACTGTTTGGCAATCCATGTGCTTGGACCTTGAAGTACTTACGCGTGCGATTCAACTGTGCCTTTTAGTTTTAAGATAGGTCGGACTTGGATCTGAACCTTCTTGAAAGCAACCTGGACTTGCCGGTAGATTGTAAAGATTGTAAAAATGATACCTTAATAAACATGGCTACATGCTGATGCATCAGAACATCTCGTTTTTCTCTCTGAATCTCTGGTAGTCTCGCGCAGTCAGACCCTCGGTTGGAAGACCGAGGGTATGGCTGCAATCTGAAACGCAGAGGTCAAACGGTTTCACCTTACTGACTCTGCCTTCAAACGTCAGTGCCCCGTACGTACTTTCGCGTAGGAATGACGTCACTTAAGATGGATGCATCCTTGTTACACGTGGTTATGTTTACACTCGCAAAACCATGTGATCAAATTCGACGAAGCTGATTGGTCCATTGATTTGGTTGCTTCTAAAATAGAAACTATTTCTGCCGGAACGACCAAACCGAAGCACAGCCATACGTGTTATCCGCCGCAAATAAATGCAACACAAAATAACAAATGTTTAAAAATCATGGTGTTTGGTGTTTTGGTACACTTCTAAACTTTACAGTACGATTGTGATTTTATTAGGGTGGAAAACTAGCTGTAGATCAGTTTTTATTCATTCTGCTCATTCCGAGCAGAAGTGAGGGCGTTTGAAGCCAGTGGTACAAGTGGAGCAAACCGAAAACGCGGAACGCCGGAACGTTTGGTATGGCTGCAACGTCTAAAAACTTTTGTGATGCTGCTTTGCGCACGACTACACCCTACATGTACTTCTCGTTTGAATATGAACCGTACTGATTAAATTGTCAATAGAACTAGGTGTGATCTCATTTTCAAGAGTCATCTATGCTCTTAATTTTAGGCCTACCTCGGTCCCTGATCCTAAGTGTCTTTGTGGCTACCCTTCTCAAACCACTTCACACGTTTTACTTGACTGTCCGTTGCTTGACCCGGAACGTCAGATTCTTTTTAATGGGTTATTGGCAGCACTGTCTGGTTTTAATCTCGGTTCTTTTTTTACAAAACAACAGATCTTATCAAGTTAGCACCCTCCTCTATGGATTATCACACCTTGACACCGCCACAAACAACTCAATTTTGGTACTCACTTGTTCATTTCTTGATTTCTGTTCACGTTTATTTTAAGTTGCCATCTTTCTTAATACTTATGTTGTTACATCTTGCTGTCCTTTGGTTATACACGTGTATCTATTCTTGTGTTTGTAATGCCATCTTAGACAGTATACAAAGGTAAAGGCCCGTATTCAATAAGGGCGTTTAGCTAAATCAGCGTACAAATTCTGCATTACACAGGTTATAGGCCTAGAAACTATTGTTCTACGTTCTGTAAGCTGCCTGATCTCTGGCATTTTACCCACACGATGATTACACGCGTCTAACATTCCTGCGTCTTAGTGTGGGAGGACAATAGAAAGTGTTGGAAAAATTCTAGACAAGCCTTCCTGATCGTTCAACATTTCCTTCATGCTCTTTGACTTAGACGCAGGATAGTTAGACGCGTGTGATTATCCTGCGGGTAAACGCCTCTGGTGAACCGCCGTACAGACATCAGACAATAGTTTTCTAGGCCTTTAACCTGTGTAATGCAGAATTTGTACGCTGATTAGGCCAAAACACCCTTAAACGTGCGATGATCACCCTTATTGAATACGGGCCATTGTTACTAAGTTGTTCTCAAACCAGGGCTAATAATGCTCTGCTTCAGCCCTGGTATTTTATTTCTTTGTATTTATTTTACTTGAATAAAACTCATTACAAACAAGATGACATTGTAAATGTCGAATGGTTCCCGATGTACAGGTGCTTCTACCGGTACATGAATGATACATTGACAGAGATCAAGGCACGTTGATAGACATCAGATAAAGTCTGGCAACGTCTAACTTCGACCCAATGGAATGCGGAAGTCATGTAATGTGGCAGAGATTTGCGGTTTTTAATCATGCCTGTCGACCATTTGTGGTCATTCCCCGATTGTTCGCGCTGTCCACCGGTTATTCAATAGCCGTGTGTGGTTAAAGGACCGTGGAAAATCCAACTATCAATTTCCTAACTTCCGCATTCCATTGGGTCAAAGTTAGATGTTGCCAGACTTTAAAAAGGTACCGTAGAAAAGGTACCGGTAAAAAGGTACTTGGTAATAAAGGTACTAGGTAAAAAAGGTACAGGTAAAAAGGTACTGGGTAAAAGAAGGTACAAGGTAATAAAGGTACTAGGTAAAAAGGTACAGAAAAAAGGAATTAACCTAAGTAGGCCTATGCCAAATATCATGCCTCTGCCTCTACCTCTACCACAGGCAGAGATATTTCAAATTATCAAGTTTGACCTTGACCTTGACCTCTGATCATCAAGGTCGTTGCATAATCGAAATCGGCATCAACAATTACCTAAGTGTGGCTGATATCGTGCCTCTATCTCTACCACAGGCAGAGATATTTCAAATTATCAAGTTTGATATATCAAAAT
>NMRB01003799.1:0-11818 GCA_002633025.1 Notospermus geniculatus | reverse complement strand
TAAATTTCCTACGAAGTGAATGTTTATGATTAATTGCCCGACGCAGAGACCCGTTCATGAAGGGTGCCTCCTTCCGTCGCTGACGCCGATGCTTAATGGGCATATGAGTGTCCACGACATCTTTCAGCAGAGTTTCATAGGCCCAGTAAACATCATTGACGTCATCGAAGATTTCAGCAACCTGGAAAGGGGCTGCTGCCAGGTCTGATATAAGTTCATCCTTGTTGAGGCTCCTTAAACTTCTATAGGCAATTTGCCTCGGATGTGGGATTGTTCTATTGCCTTTAGTAATGGCCAGAACTGCGTTATGCACATCACTAATCCCAATGTCCATTGTAGTAGCCTTCAGGAATGCATTCGGTTGTGTAGTACAGAACACGTCTATCAATGATGGGCGTGCATTTTTCGTGTAGCACGTAGCGTCCTGCACTAAATTCGTCATGGCGAACAATTGAAGTAGCTCTGCGAGCGGCGCTCCTTTCCTCTGATCCAGTAAGTCAAAGTTCAGGTCGCCGCTCAAGCAAATCGTGTCAAAATCCCTTAAGTGGTGGTCCAGCATAGCAGTGGCATCGTGTAGAAAGGTCGGCGTAGGCCCAGAAGGTGGACGATATGCACCAACTAGGAGCCACCTCTCGTCATTTATAGCAATCTCGACACTAATCGCTTCGAGACTACTCGGTTTAGGATGGTCCCGCTTCCTAGAGGGAATGCTATTATGCACGTATATCATAACTCCACCACCGCTTCGATTTCGATCGAGTCGATAGAGCTTATAACTCGATACCTCAAATTGTGCATCGGGAAAAGATGCATCCAATTTGGATTCGTTCACAACCAGCACGTCGACCAAGTTCTCATGCAAAATACCTAGCAACTCCATGTATTTCCATTGCATGCTATTAATGTTGAGTTGCATGAAAATTGTCCGTTTTGGGTTAGCCTTCCTAAGGTTCCGTAGATCTTCATACGGGTGCCGGTCCTCCTCCGGTGACACTGACGTATTAGGCCTATCATCGGCATAATCGTCCTCATGGTTTAGGCACAAGCCTATATCGTGGTCACTCGGAGTGGTTCCTTGATCCCTTTCTATCAGGTCAGCCATAAACGAGTCAGAAAACTGTGGCATCTGGCAGTAGTAACAGTACCAGTACCAGTCCTCGTTGGCATTGGTAGCAAGCTGCTCGTACTCAGCCGTCGTGATACGTATGCTGGTGCCTGGTGGCCAGTGCAGTCAGCTGGTGTCGAATCAAGTCTCAGTCTCAGTCTCACCCCGATCTCCTACTACCCAGCCCCCAGAGATGAGAGATTAGTTACGCTCAACCGAGGTTGAAGGTCGCCACACTTATCTCTGGAGAGGAGACAGCTGTGGACAACTGGTACCAGACAACTTCGGGGGTTTCCCCAGGCAAGTGTGTTACACACGACACATGAGTCATGAATGTACATGTATACTAATTTTTGACCATTCCACTCCATGTTTATATGGTACGCACACCCCTCCCCACCCTCTGCTCTGGGACACAAAAACCAAATTTTGATGGCCCAAAGCGAGAGAAAGTGAAAGAAACCAGTGGAATGCATAGGAATAACATTTAGCGATTGGTGAGACATCTGCTGGTCATCTACTGAACTTAAGTTGAAAAGCGTAAACGATCTTTGGCAGTGAAAGAGTTACATGTATTAAGAATGAAAGCTTAGTCACTGTTTTGTGCATACAAAATGAATCTAATCTAACAACAATCACAAGAAATTACCACATCAGGGCTCACACTTGGGTCTAAAATTAGGGAGAAATAATGTCTCCCTCCTCAAAATTTTGGGAGACTTCACTCTCAAGTGGGAGACTTCACATAAAGTTTGTGGACGGCATATCAAACAAAGTTGTTTGATTTCAGCCTCTTTGCAAGAATTAACACTTACCGGTAATGATGAGATTTTAGGGCATTTAGGAGATTTGGACATTTTGGGGTGCACAAAATGCTTCAGAGGGGATTATATAGCTACTCCTTTTGGGCGACTTTATGTCTCCCTAGGAGTTATTTTGGGTGAAATTTTCACCCCACATCGGCCCCAAATGTGAGCCCTGCCGCATGCAACCTTTCTTTTTCCTTCCAGGGTGGTTACATGAACGCCAAGATCCAGAAGCTCCAAGACCAGTTTTCCAAGGATCGAGGCCGCGAACAGGAGAAAGATGGCGCCTTCAGTAATATTTTCAAGGATGTGGCGATATTTGTTAATGGATACACAGGTATGAATTGCCACTGGGAAGTTTTCTGCAAGTTGGTCGATCCTACATGTAGATGGAGGACGCGATGGTAGAGTTGTGCTGTTGAACATCAGATGTGCTTCAAAAGACAGAGGGCCGTATTTACATGTACAAAGCGCGATTAGGTCAACACGCATGTAAATTCATAGTTATTCAGGTTAAGGGCCTTGAAAACCATTGTTTTGCTGCCTTGTACGGTGCTTGATCGGCAGCTTTTACCTGCAGGATAATCACCCGTGGTTAACTTTCCTTTGTCTAGCTGCAGGAGGGCAAAAGAAAAATTTGAACAACCTACAGGTCTGAAGCATTTTCTGCACCCCAAAATGCCCAAATCTGCTCCTAAATGCCCTAAAATATCATCATTACGTATTACCGGTAATTTCTTGGAAAGAGGCTGAAATCAAACAACTTAGTTGGGTAGATATGTCGTCCACAAACTTTATGTGAAGTCTCCCTCTTGAGAGTGAAGTCTCCCAAACTTTTAAGGAGGGAGACATTATTTCTCCCTAATTTTAGACCAAAGTGTGAGCCCTGCAAGCACAAACACACATGACAAGAACAAAAATATGCTACATACAACTTCTCACATACCTAGAAAAGAAAGTATGGGTAGAAAGGTACCAACATTGGCTGGGCTTTCATTGAGCCTGCGTATGGCGTCTATTACGCATGTAAACTACACAAATGACGCAAATATAAATAACTCTGAAGTCTCAAAAACGCAGGTAAATTCGATGATATGCTGATGGAGAAATTGTGGAAGTCCCATCTGTATACTCAGTCTCCATTACACCAGTAGGACCCCGGCTAACGCAGGTATCGAGATATTGAAATTCGTGCGTGGCCAGATTTTCTTCAACACGCCGAATCCCTGCTGGCGGAGGTGAAAATAGAACTGGGGATTCCCTTCGCCCATGGCAACCACACACTCCTGGCTCGAGCGCTGCACCGGTAGCAACAAACGAAGGGACGATTTGACCCCAGTAAAATATAACAAGAAGTCATGACCCCGAAAAAGAATTGCTGGAATTCTAAAGACCCCAGCATCTTCCCAAATTGACTTCCGTAAAAAAATTGTGGAAGTCATGACCCAGGTAGAGAAAAAGTTAATGAAAGCCCTGATTGGGTTCTTACAGTTTGAAAATTCTTGGACCCGAAGATGCCCATCAAGTGAAAGGCTGAACCCTCACCTGTCCTGTTTCCTGGAAATCATATACATGTAAGATACAGGAAGGTATTTTGTTGTTCGAAAAGTCCTCACTGTGTTCTATTCTCTTTCACAGATCCAGGCGTTGATGAATTGAAGCGTTTGATGATGGTTCACGGAGGCGTGTTCCGTAATTACTACAGCCGTAGCGGTGTGACACACATCATCGCCAGTAATCTCCCCGACAGCAAGATTAAAGATTTGAAGGACAAAAAGGTCGTGAAGCCACAATGGATAACAGAGAGGTAAATATTTATCACAACGCTCCGACTTGCAGTTGATACATTCGAGCCTACTCGGGTCCGCACTTGGGGAAGATACGAGATACAGAATAGCACAAAATTGACACACAAAATGATAATAAGCAAGAAGTCAATCTCCAGAATTCACTAATTTTCGACCCCAACCGGGGTCTTTTTCAAGTGGAACTTTACAATCTGAAACTCTAGAGAAGACTGAGCTGAAACCCGAATGTGGAACTAACTAACCTGTGTAGACAGGATGAGTAAGCAATTAAGGAAAGAATAGTGTCCAAGCCCCACGGATGGTTGCTGGACCTAATTAAGAGAGTGGATGTAATTAAGGAGAAAGTGATTTAGCTGAAAGAAAAGGGTTTAATAAATATGACATGTGTAATACATAACAAGCACAAAGCGAAAAGATGCACAAAAGTCAACACAAAGTAAGAGAATATAAAGGAAGTCAACTTCCAGATTTGTACAAGAAGGAAAAAACAAGAATGGATAATGCAAATCAATGAGCAATGAGAAGAATAGGGCGAGGAGGAATAGAACAAAGGGGGGGGGGAGGAGGGAAAAACAAGGGGAAGATACGCATGTATAGAAAATGTAAAACAGGTGCGAGAGGAATCAGCAGGAATGCAAGTCCGCCAAAAAATAGCCCGTTATTGTAAGGTTATATTCGAATGGTCATGCTGAGCTGCCCACCCGTACGTAATTTACGTATTTGTTACGCATAACTGTGTTAAAATACGCAAGTAGGTAATAATCCCCATTCAATACGCAATATTTCCAACCAAAAATACACAAGAATTTTGTTAAAATACGCATTGCCAGGTGAATAAAATGTACGCATTTCGTGTTTCTCGTGCGGTTTTTCTCAATTACATAACTTCCCTTCACTAATCATGCCCTCCCCGGTCGAGCATCACCTCGTGCGCTTCCCAAAAAATGCGCCCTCAACATGTGCCGGTCGGGTTAGGTCGCATGTTTCCCGCCAGACGGACCCCTATCAGCAGACACTGTAACTAAATAATTGATTTTTCATAGTCTCGCGCGCGGTCACTGGGAGCACAGTGTCGAGTGCATGGAGTCAGAGGATTACGTTTGAGGGATGCGAGCGCGCTGACGCTCCTTCGCGCTCCCAAAATCANAATAGCCCGTTATTGTAAGGTTATATTCGAATGGTCATGGTTTCTATAGCCATGTCATTCTAATCCCTCACTGAAAAATAAGACTGGACATTGATTCCAGCGGGACGTTGATCCCTGTCACAGTTCAGGAGACAATTAATGGCCGAATTTTGTCAATGGCTGGGGTAGAAATAATGTCATTAATCCCTCAGGCCTCTCAGAAGCCGATTTCCCTATATACAGAAAAAAACAATGATGTGGCGTTCCGCTCTAGGTTCTTGAATCAGGGGTTTAGATAAGGTGCGTATTTGCGTAAATACGCAACTCTTGTTGGAAAAAACGCAAGTGAAATCTTGCCTAAAACGTAACATACGCATGTCAAAAAAGCCCCAGATGCGTACCATACGCACTATGATATTTTATGATCCGTCAGATACGCAAGAAATTGAAAACTGCCTTGCTTATAAGTGCAAATAAAGTTCCAAAACGCGATGAGATTGCCGCCACGGCCGCCATTTGCAATACATGGCCGCCATTTGCAATCGTTCCAGGTCTCACTGCACAGTTTTTGGTGAGGTCTCCATGGTCTCACTATACAGTTTACGGTGTATCCTGCTCTGGTGGCGCTGGGCATGCGTAAAATACGCCACTTTACAGGGGCCAGGAGAGTATAGTGTACGCACTCACTATATGCAAGATGAGTACAGTACTCCTGTCTTAAAGAAATTATCTAAACCCCTGTTGAATGCTCCGCAAGGTGGCCGCACAGCTGCGTTCCAGGAAGATTGCATCAAGTAGAAAATGGGATTGACCTGAAAATTTCCTGACTTTATCCTGCTAGCCTCTCTTTTTCAGCATAAAAGCTGGGAAACTCCTCCCCTTTGAAAACTACCTCCTGTATACTGGCCACTCACGGAAACAACAGGGATTGAACTTCAGATTTTCAGACGTGGCAAATCCGAGTTCGTCCGTTTCTGTTTCAACCAGAAGTAGTCGGAGTTTGAACCGGGATTCCAGTGATGTCTCTTCTGTTGATTCACCCACCACTGCTGGGACTTCAACAAGAAACCGGTTGAGTTTGAACCGCACTTCCAGTTATAAGAACCGGACAAGCATCTCTGCAGAGAGTGATGGAAATCAAAATGATTGTGATAAAAATACTGATGTTGTTTCCACTAAGGCACAATATCATGATGGTGCTGGGAATGACAATGAAGAAAAAGTTAAGGGTATTTCTTCTTTGAGGGCCTTGTCGGAAAAATTGAGTTGCAGTGATGGTGAAGAACTTGGAGGGGAAAATGCGGAGAATTTTTCAGGCAGAATGGTGTCGAATGTAAGTTGTGACACAAAAACTGAGAAATGTACTGGTGCTATGAACAGGAGATTGACGTCGGGGACGAGAAATCGTCACGATGATGTCAAAACTGCTGGACGTGTCATTGAAAGTGCAGTAGGCGCTAGGCCTAGAGAAAAAGTAGTGACTTCAGAACATAACGCGGACAGGAATCAATTTTGCGAAGAGTCAGACCAAGCTGTGAGCAGAAATCAGATGGGTGTGACGTCAAACTGTGATAAAAACTCGCAAAAACGAAATGTGCGGCTCTGTGATACGGTCTCAGAAACATCAATAGTTGCTTCCACTTTTACGAATTGTTCCACCAAATCTGATATCGTGAGCAAGAAAAACGCGACCGGTTATTCAGAAAAATCAGACAATCCTTCCAGCACTTCCCATTCTGTTACCTCAAAAACTCATGACTATTCAACTACTTCTTTTGCAAAGGATCCAAATTTCCTGGCGGAATTTTATGCCAATTCTCGACTGCACCACATATCGACGTGGGGCGCCGAGTGTCGCCAGTATGTAAACAAACTACAGAGTGAAGGTACTGGGTCGTTTCCTGGGAGAGAGAAGTTATTGAGATTTGTAGCCGAGAAAAGACTTGCAGCAATGTTGGATTCTGACGATCACGATTCTCCAGCTCCGAGTTGGAAATCATCCCGGACAATCATGCACATTGATATGGACTGTTTCTTCGTGTCGGTTGGCTTACAGAAACGACCAGAATTGAAAGGTAGGCTTATTCTTACGCTGTGGTGGACAGGGTGGTACTCGGCGTACATGTAGGTCTATGTTAGCTGTCAACTGCATTGAACCCCTTCGCCAGGGATACAGTGAGGTGTATGGTATACGGATATGCGGGCAAACAATGGCTTCAGAAGGGAGTTATGACCATGAAACCTGTGTTCACCCAAGTGTCCGCAAACCATATACGGGAGAATCCAACTTACCTCTACGCGAGTCCAGGTCATAAAAATTTTGTAAGTTCAAATAATGGGCCGTATTCTAGAAGCTTCCTTAAGTCTAAGGTCTACCTTTAGCTATTGTTTGCAGGGTAGAATACAAAAGATTAAAGTGGACCTTAGAGTTAAGGAGGCTTCTAGAATACGGACTAATATCGTAATATAGTAGGGGTAGCATAATGGTAGATGGAACAGCTTAGGTATAATACAAGCTGTTCCATTTACCATTATGCTACCCCTACTATATTACGGTATTATTAGAAGTTAGAAATTCTTTATGACATGGACTCGCGTCGAGGTAAGTTGGATTCTCCCGTACCTCAATGTAAACCTGGCCTTACGGCTACTAAATGGCATGGCTTAACCCTTTCAGTGCCTACCCACCGGCCACCAGTGGATAATGAACGTATACAATGTTGCCTACCACCCGTCACCAGAGTAGATGCGTCTTTCAATGAAATCCAAAGTGCTGATCACCCGGTGGCCGGTGGATGCCTTTTAACATTGATTGATGAAAGTGCATAGAGAAATGGTGCTGCCATCTGTTAGTCAGTGGTTTAACTACCTCTACGTTCACCTTTCGTCACAACAGTAAGCAGTGTTGGACCTACCATTACTTTTTTTAGCCAAAGTAAAGAAAATCCCTATTGTCAATAGGGATTTTCCCTATTGACAAATTATTGACACTATTGTTCAATAGTGTGTTCAATAATTGAACACACTATTGAACAATAGGGATTTTCTTTACTCTGGCTAAAAAAGGTATTGGTAGGTCCAACCCTGAGTAAGATATATGTGTGAGTTTGCCAAAATTGCTCGGCACTTTCAGTATGGGTATAGCTCGGCACTGAAGAGGTTAAATCCTCGCTATTACGAACTCCACATTAGTACCAACTTAACCCTTGGACCCCGAAGGGTTCGTAATAGCGAGGGGGAACTGTACATCAGTGACAAAATTGTGCAGTTCTGTTACCTAATCTGTATCATTTGTGACCGCCATTTTCAGGTAAACCTGTCGCAGTGACACATTCAAAGGGAAAAGGTGAAAATGTCAGTAGTACCAGGAAAGCTGACAGAGAAAAGGAGTATGCTCTGTGGATGAAAAAGTAGGTGTACAGTAAAAGAATATCTGACTATGAATATTCATTACGTTGTCAATGCGGCTGGTTTGGATTTCAGGCCTTCTGTTTTGAGGCGAGCTAAAAAGTGCATGCGCATCGCAAACAATAGAAATTCTATTGTTTGTGAGGCGCATGCACTTTTTCGCTCGCCTCAAAACAGAAGGCTTGGGATTTGATGCTATCGCAACCCAATAACTGGGTACATTGTAGGACGTCATATTACGTCATTCGCTAGGGAATCCGGGGAATCCCCGGAAACACCCGAGGATCGTAGCTTGTGTAAGGCATAATAGTACGCCTTGCAAGGAAATGGCACGTCACATAATGTAGTGCGTAGGACGTTTTATCACACCTGGAACATTGTGTGTCAAATGCCTTTTTTTGTAAATTTTTTTAAAGAAAAAAATTAGAACTAAAAAATATTCCAGTTAATGGGTCAAAGTTCGCATCATGAGTTATGTGGTGCAAAATGCATTGGTCGTCTACTAACAACTTGGCACAGATGATCCTCACAAATCCCTCATTTGCCAGATTATCAACAGGATAATCCCCTTTAATGCTTTCATTAAACATTTGCAGAAAATTAGGGAGAAGAAAAAGAGGGCCCCAAACATCAGTCATTGACGATGATACTGTCGTGGATGATATTGATGATGAGGATGAAGAGATGGATGCTGATTCACCAGACGTTGATGAGGGTTCAAAACGTGGAAAAACAACAACAAAACAACCGGTGAAGGATGAAGTGTACTCAATGTCGGAGATTGCATCATGCAGTTATGAAGCCAGGAAGGTCAGTGTTCTTGCAAATACAGTAAGGCCACGGTTAGTATATCCTTTGGTTTACGGGCATAAAGATTTTGAGCCCAGGTACGGAGGACGGAATAAAAATTTAAAAAAACTTCAGTTCAGTTCATTTTTTTCATTTTCAGCTTCAGAATGACAGGTTAGACAAATCGGAGGAAATAAAAAACCAAATAAATTCTTTATAAATGCCTCTTTTCTGCTTCTTTCCGTCCTCGCTGCCGGGAAATAGACATACGCCAGTTGGTTTTGTTTATTTTTAGCTGTTGTGACTGCTGAAATCAAGGTCGGCGGGAATAAAAACAACTCCATTTATTTGTTTTTTTCTCAGAAGACCTCATTTGAACTTCGGCGGAAATAAAACAAACTGATTTTCCCAATTTTATTTTTTTTTCGGAATGGCATTTTGCCACGTCGGCGGGCCCGTAAACCAAAGAATTAAAAAAGTGTGGCCTAAAGCCCACAGATCCCTAGGCACAATATCCGCTTTATCGTGACTTTATGTAGGCCTACAAACCAACTCGGACATTTTGTCCCAACTTCTACCTCGGTGTATTACCACTTTGTATTTTGTCCTCGCCTGCCTGCCACTTTTTAGTTCACCTGGGGTGAGCTTTTGTTGTGGTGCAGCATCCGTCATCTGTTGTCGTCGTCATCGTAGTCTGTTAGCAGGGCACGTTTCATAACCACTGGGGCTATCAGCGTTGTCGTTAATAGCCGGGAACCGGGTAAAATACCTGGCTGATAACATCTGTCTACCCGGCTGAAAAAAATAGCTGAAAAACATTTTTCAGAGTAAACAAAACTGGTTGTATTCTATTGATCTGAAAGTCCCACGTGGTCAAGTTTAATAATATCGGACACCGTCTGATCAGTCCATAGTGAACCGGGAATCCTACGTGTCAATGCAGACATAGGCCTACAAGAGACGCAGACGAGAACCGCTAAATTGCGTGTTTGCTGAATGGTCACATAAATGATTTGATGTATGTATAAAAAGACAAGAAGTTGGTTGACTTAATTGTGTAGTGTTTATTCAATTCGACGTTTTCTGCTTAAATGGCCGACGTGTGGTGTTCCATACTTGATATTGCTCCCCCATATCGCAGCTAATTGATGCGTGTGTGCGTAAAAAGACGGACAAAATTGAGGTGGCTGGGGTGCCGAAATCCTGCCTCAGGTGCCAGGAAATCGCATCTCTGGGCTTCTGGAAAAAAATTTCTGGGGGAGGACCCCCAGACCCCCCCCTTATCCAGAAAACACATCGCGCCTCCGGCGCTCATTGTGGCGGGCTTCGCCCGCCTTACCGGTCTTACCGGCTGTTTGTTACCGATACCCGCCTGGCCAAATCCTTAACGACAACGCTGGGCTATTGATCTGAACTTGGTATATGTACATGTATGTATACCCCCAGGTCTGATGACCTATGACACCAAGTTGCGGTCCGATTCGATTCTTGGCTTGGCCACCAGGTGGCTAAAACAAAAAATACAAAAAGTACAATAACTCCTGAACTAATGAATGGATCATCTCCCAATTTTTATCATAGGTGTATCTTATGAGGATACTATACAATGTACCGGGTTTTTGATTTGACCTGCTATCTTATGATAATACTATACCGGGTTTTTGATTTGACCTACTTTTCAAGGTCACAGAGGTCAAAGTTCAGAATTTTGCCATTTGGTGGCACATTCCGTAACTGCTAGGGCTATTGCCGTCAAACTTGATATACAGCCCTATGTCAGTTGACCTATGACACCAAGTTTCGGTCTGATTCGATTCTTAGCTTGGCCAGTAGATGGCAAAGTGAAAACTCAAATTCCAAACATTCCTGAACTTAACGTCTGGATTGTCCCAAATTTGGTGGCATGTTTCTTGGCTATTTGACCTAATATCTTCTAACTTGGTGTGATCAGGTGTCTGGGTACCCTCTGTACCTGGAACTCAAGGCTTGCCTGGGAACATTTTAATGGAACATTTGTCATTGTTCTTCTGGTACGTACATGTACATTCACCCAGGTGTGCACATGGTCCATGGACCGTTTCATTTTGGAGTATTCTTCTGGAATTTTCAACAATATTTTGGCTCAGATTTGTTTTTGGTCTGCTTATTTTAGGCTGGTGTAAAAAATGGTATGTTTGTTGGAAATGCGTTGAAGCTCTGTCCAGATTTGGTCACCATTCCGTATGATTTTGATGGCTACAAGGCGACTTCACAGGAGCTGTATGACATCATTGCAAGGTAGGAGAGACAGAATGTGAGAAGTTGTCTTTTGCGTACTCAGTCACCCATCTTATTTTGATGTATCAGGGGTTTAGGTTACGTGCGTACAGGGTTTCCACCAGGAAAAAAATGAGGGTATGGACAACAAAAAAAATTTTGAGAAAAAAAAATTTTTTTAAAAGGTTTTTAACGATGTTTGGTGCCATTTTAGGCGTGTTTTGAAGCATAAAATCCCCGCACCGGTCATGCCGGTTGTTTGGTTTCGTCCGACATGTCCGGGATAGGCTGGGGCAGGGATCGCGTTAAGGTGCGTCCATGCGTCCCTGGACGCATGAAATCAACTTCAGACGCAAATTGAGAAAAAAAGTTTCCTGCAAAAACGTCCTCCTGAGATATTCAGGACGCAACGTAAGACGCCTAATTTTTTAGCTCACCGGGGTGAGCTATTGCGATGGTGGTGTGTCCGTCGTCCGTCGTCGTCGTTGTCCGTTAGCAGGGCACGTTTTGTAACCGCTGG
>NMRB01003798.1:42418-52554 GCA_002633025.1 Notospermus geniculatus | reverse complement strand
GTAGGAGGGCCTTGTACACCAAATTTCAGCAAAATCCGCTGACCCCCACCTTGCCACGTTTTGCATGGTGCTATCGTGGACTGACACTTAAATTTTTTAAGATTGATAGCATAGTTTAAGTGTTTATTTATTGTGTTTTTCAGCGACGCCAAAATGTAAGCAGAAAAATGGTGGATGCGACAAGAATGCCAAATGTTCTGAAGGTCAAGGTCGTGCCGTCTGCACGTGTAAAGAAGGTTTTGAAGGAGACGGGAAAAAGTGTAAAGGTAGTGCATTTAGTTTCGTTACTGATCCAATGTTCTTTCAGCATATCTCTGAAACGCTTGTCGTTAGAATCACAGAATACCAGGTTTGGGATTTGACCTACTTTTCAAGGTCACTGAGGTCATATTGGAAAATTGCTAAAAATATGGCACATTTTGTTACTAGTTGACCTGGATTCTTGTAACTTGGTATACGACTACGCAAGAGATAATTTAAGTGCAGTCGGGTATAAGATATGGCCACCAGGGGCAATATTTTCATAACAACAGGTGAGCACAGTGGCCCGAGCCATTTTATTAATCTTTATCTTTTTCCACAGACATTGATGAGTGCAAGCTGAAGCAGGACGACTGTAACGGGAAACAGGACTGCGTAAACAAGGACGGTGGTTTTGATTGCAAATGTAAGAAGGGGTTCAAGAAGAAAGGGAAGAAGTGTGAAGGTAAGGAAAGGGTTTGTTCCTTCTTGTCAGCTTTGGTGATGTTAACCCTTGCAGTGGTTAGGAAAATAGACGATTCTCGAATTCGCAGACCTGCGCACTTCCGCCGAAATCTCAACGAGAACCTCGATCTGAAACCAGCTGAGGTGACGCCATCTATGATTCAGCAATGGTCGAGTCTGACGCAACGTCTTTGACGTCACTGTCGTGGGGTTGTCTGCATTATGTCATTCAGTTTCAGACAGAGGTTGTGGTTGAGATTTCGGCGGAAGTGTGCAGATCTTTGTCGTTTATGTCAATTTGAAAACGGTCTATTCTTTCAAATGTTTGTGAAAATACATGTATGTAAAAAAGTCTTCTAAACATTGTCACATTCATTGGCGCATAAAGTTCATGTCTTGTGGGACTTAAAGCCCCACTGTATTGAAGTTGAAAAACGCAAATCATCGCCGCGATTTGTTGACGTCAGTGCACGACATCACGACGTCAGCATAGTGTAAAATGCACTGCGCTCCATCTGAATACATTAGGGCTCTCTCTGCAGTTGTTTTCAATGTGTGCTGAAACCTCTGCCTTGATTCTCTGAAGTACGCATCAGACATGCATTTTGGGGACCTTCACGAGGCTATGGGACCTCTATGTGCACTCTCCTAACTTTTTGAAAATATTGTAAAATTCAATACTGTGGGGCTTTAAGATGGGTTTGCTGTTATGGGTCATATTTTTCTTTTTTCTCTGCTTAGATGTTGATGAATGTAAGGATAAAACTGACAACTGCCACAAAGATGCCGTCTGCGTCAATCTAGAGGGAACGGTAGCGTGTGTGTGTAAACCTGGCTTCAGGGGAGACGGCAAGAAATGTGACGGTAGGTGTGAAATCCTGAATATTTGACATCAAAATCGTTGCATGAACATCAAAACTAAAAGTCATTTTCGCTGGAGCTGTTTGATCTTTGATCTAAAGGAGATCCTAGCTCAATAGAGGGCAGCACATTGTAACCAGGTCCTATACAATGGATGCCTTTTGTGTGGGAAATTGATCAGGACCGGGATGTCAGTTTCATTTCAGTAGTTTTAACCACTAGTGACACCTATTGAGGAAGTGAGGCGAGCATTTTTTTATTAGTTGGCTCTCGAGCCCGCCGACCCATAAAACTGCCGAAAATGATCAGATATTGATGAGTGTAGTGAAGGCACTGCCAGCTGCACCAAGAATGCTCTCTGTGCGAACACACCCGGTAGTTTCAAGTGTAAGTGTATGAAAGGATTCCTCGAGGGCAAGGACACGTGCGACGATATCGATGAATGCGCGAAACCAGAAGACAACATCTGCGCTGAGAATGCAACTTGCACAAACAAAGAAGGGTACTATGAGTGCAAGTGCAAGGAGGGTTTCACTGGTACCGGGGCTCAGTGTGTCAGTAAGTGCCAGGTTGGACTGTCAGCCATCTTTTGTTCATAAATATAATAACGTATAGACGATTCTCGAATTCACAGATCTGTGAATATAATAATGTATAGACGATTCTCGAATTCACAGATCTGCACACTTCTCCCGAAATCGTAACCACAACCTCGTTCTGAAACCGGCTGTCGTGACACAATCCATGATTGAGCAATAGTGACATAAAGAGGAGGCCTAAGAACCACTGATATTCTCAGGATGATATAGAGGTTTTCACTGACGTCACAACGGTCACATGTCTGCAAAGAATCGGTTGTGTTGGCCGGCAACAACGTCAAAACTGTCACGTCATGACAGTTTGACATCACGATCTTTGTGTTGACGCTGTGTTCATGCCGTGATGTCGCTTGACATTTTGACGGCCAATATGGCGGCATCGTGTCGTCATGGAAATGTGAGTTACATGAAGAACCTCTATAGAGGCTATGCACTGACGTCATCAAATGACGTCATCAATGGGTATGACGCCACACTGGATGGAACTGCGCAGGTAAAAACTGTCAAAAGCGCTGCGCAGTTCCATCCAACATGGCGTCAAGCAGGCTGATGACGTCACGTGCATAGCTTGGTAAATTTGATTGAATTATCTATCATTTTGTGCTGATAGAACTAAGCCCGTGTGATAAACCTGATGCATGCGTCAAGAATAGCAACTGTGAAGTGAAAGACGGGAAACCAAAATGTACGTGCAGAGAGGGATTTGGCCTAAAGGACGGAGAGTGTAAACGTAAGTTTCTGACCTGATCGCCACACTTTCCATGACTGCTTGAAAAGTGCTTAAAAATTGCTTGAAAAATTGACCGTCGGAGTGCTAGCCCTGATTATTTTGAATATGTTCAAAAATCGACTGGTCGTTACATTTTAGCTGTGAATGAATGCAAGACTGGCAAACCAAAATGCGACAAGAATGCCGACTGCATCAACAAATTCAACGGGTACGAATGTAAATGCAAGAAGGGATTCCATGGCAACGGCAAGAAATGTGACGGTAGGTAGAAAAATTAGAATTGAGAGCTGGCCCCGTATTCATAAAACTACTTAAGTCTAAGTATGACACTTATCTTTTGTTCAACACAAAAGATAAGTATCATACTTAGACTTAAGTAGCTTTATGAATACGGGGCCTGAACACTAAATACGATGTTAGTTCTAGGACACATTTTCGGATTAAAGGGCATCGTGACGTCACTCGCTGGCCTGGATCCAGAGGAGGTGCCCCAGGCATGCGCCTCCCTTTTGGCCAACAGATCAGTAAAATTGACCAGTGAAATTCGGGAATTCACCACAGATTTCAATGTTTCTAGCACAGGGCGCCCCCTCTTTTCCCAAGTCCTGGATCCGCCCCTGACTCGTAGCGTAAACCTCAGGATTTTGACATCATACGGCACTGTTGCATTATATCACGATTTAGAAATTGTTACGGAACAAGTGAAATGCCATGAAGATTTACCGGTAGACAATATCTCCAAAAAATTTTCTTTTTCAGATATCAATGAATGCGATCCAAAAGCGCCGCTAGGAGGTGGCGCAAAATGTGACAGCACCGCTGGAGTGTGTAATAATACAGAAGGGGGTCATATCTGTACCTGTAAGCCAGGGTTTACAGAAGGCCCAGGAAGCACGTGCAAATGTAGGTCAATAGTTTTTTATCAATTTTGTAAATTTTACCAGTGAGGCATTCTTGCCGAAGACAAGGGTAGACATTTAAGTGTGTGTCCACGATAGAACCATGCAGGATCATGCAAAAAGTGGCAAGGTGGGGGGTCGGCAGATCTAGCTCAAATTTCTACCACAGACTGGTCTTAGGGTAGAATGAGGGCAGGTGAAGCCATTTCGCAAATAATCACACAGAACAGAAATGGGGCTATTAACCCTTTCCAATGCATTTTCCCATTAAAAATACCCTGACTTTCTTCACGAAATGGGTCGACTTCAGCCATTTTTAGTAAGCATGCTTGCATTGATATGAAATACCGCCTATGAATAATTAACAGGTGGTGTCCTAAAGTAAATTTTCATGCTACTTGTTTGCAAAAAAAATCGCTTTTTGGTGGGGTACAGTGCGTCCCGAAAAAGCATTTCCCCCTATTTTTGAAAAACTGCCCGTAGTCAATGCCGTATAACTCATCCTTTGCAGGGCTTCCGGAAAAGATATTTCTGTGAGTGGTAGTCATAGAATAACACTTTCATTTAAAGAAATAAAATCTTTTGCCGCCCTCTTACTTTTCTCTCAGGGGCTCTTTGAATGGAGGGTATTCCCACAATAAAGTCCACTGGTACAGATCAAAAGAAACTTTTGAAACAAGAATGACGATGNAGCCCCCCCCCCCCCAAGTTACTCCCCTCAGGCAGGATCCAGGGCCAGAATCGATGTTAGGATGTGTACCGTAGCACATGTTGTGCATGCCATTGCATAACAAGCTAGCAACATTGAAGGACCGGAGAATTTACAGCTGAAATGTAAATGTTTAGCTCACCTTTGAGCTATAGGCTAATCATGATGCGAAGTCCGTCATTCTCGGTCATAGTCGCCGCCGTCTTTTCACAGTCCCTTAGCAGGGCACGTTACGTAACCGCTGGGCCTATTGGCACCAAAGTTGGTAAATACATGTAGGCCTATGTGCCCCTATGTCAGACGACCTCAGACACCAAGTTTCGGTCCGATTTCTGTCCTGGCTCAGCCACCAGGGGGTTAAACCGAAAACCGTTAAAGTGCTATTTCTCCTAAACCATTGGTCTGATCTTCACCAAATTTTTATCGTAGGTACACATCTGATAAGGATACATGACATAGCTCCCGGTTTTTTTATTTGACCTAATTTTTAAGGTGGCCGAGGTCAAAAGTTCGAAATTTCACCATTGGGTGGCACGTTTCGTGGCTAATTGTCCTAGGTTGTTCAAATCAGGTTTGATGATGTATCTAAGTACCATCAATGTCTACAGTGAATTTCGGTCCGATCGGACTTCTAATATGGCTGCCAGGCGGCTCCCTTGGAAATTGGGCATTGGCTCATATAGCTCGTACTACTGCACTTTTTTAGAATGTTCTGAAGTTGAAAAATTATGTGTCTTAGTAGCCTCTATGCAAACAGCAAATTTCCATATTTTCATGCTAAGAAGCTTCTGATTGATGTTGTTTAAGTTCACTGGTCCATGCTCAAGCAATGGGCTTACCGGTACTGAGAATATCCTAACATTATAATGCTCTACCCTCAATTTATGTAATGCACGAACAGGTACTGTGCACACACCACGGTAGGGGTGAGGTTGGGGCGGTGGCGGTGGCGGTGGATTAGTTATTCAATGAACTTATTTTATTGTTCGTATTCATTGTATGAAATCTCGTCAATATGAGAATATATTCTTACTCTTATCCAATGATTCATGTACACATATCTCAGTATTTCTTCTCTACTGGTATAGGCCACTCTAGTATTAGCTACATGCATGCATTAGTGTCAGTTGGCCAGCCATTGTATCTTGGAGCTAAGGCGAAGGAAATTGCTGTTTTCTTTTCTGACAGTGAAAGTCATTTCTCTCTGCTGGCTTCAAGACATTGAAGCTGTGTCAGGAAAACCCAGAAGATGCTGGAATGCCAGAATGCACATGTACACTCATGGCCAAAAGTAAATGGACAGCAGTTTATCTTGAATATCTTCAAACCATTGGGGTGGAGAAAATTGGTCCCGACATAGTAAATTTTCCTGGCTATCTAATGGTATCAGCGTCGAAAAATTCTGCTGAAAGCCGCATTTGACAGAAGGAATTTGGTGAAGACATGTTTTATGCTACTTTCTTATTTGCACTATTTCATTGAACATTTTTATATCACTGTGTTCTACTCATCGAGGCCTTTCATAATATATCCTGTTATTTCAACTATTCTGTGTAGAAATGTGGTTTTGGTGCACTTTTATCATGTTGCCCATGCTTGCAACACTTTTGACACAGCCCCTTGAAACCAAGGGGCTGTGTCATGCTGGTAGATAAAAATCAATGGCCATTGAAACACGACCTTCATCCAAGACTGGGTTTCTTTACTCATTGTGAACGAGAAATGACAACACTCAGCGTTCATTCACCACCACAACTCACAATAGTGCAGAGACCTGTGTCAAAGGTGTTGCACGCGTGGCCAAAAATATTTGGATAAAAGTGCCTCAAAATCACATTTCTACACAGAATAGTTGATATTTTAGGATATATTTTGAAAGGCCTCGATAAGTAGAACTCATAATAAGCAAGAAGTCAATCTCCAGAATTCACGAATTTTCGACCCCAACCGGGGTCTTTTTCAAGTGGAACTTTACAATCTGAAACTCTAGAAAAGAGTCTTTTCTAGAGTTTCAGATTGTAAAGTTCCACTTGAAAAAGACCCCGGTTGGGGTCGAAAATTCGTGAGTTCTGGAGATTGACTTCTTGCTTATTATCATTTTGTGTGTCAATTTTGTGCTATTCTGTTTCTTGGATAAGTAGAACTCAGTGATATAAAAAATTCTGAATGAAATCATGCAACTAAAAAAGTATTAAAAAACATACCTTTACAAAATGCAGCTTTCAGCGGAATTTTTCGACATTGATTCCATTAGATATAGCCAGGAAAATTTGCTACTATCATGTCGGGACCAATTTTCTCCACCCCACTGATTTGAAGATATTCAAGATAAACTGCTGTCCATTTACTTTTGGCCATGAGTGTACATATCTTCACCACTAATTTTCATATCCTTCGAATAATCATTTTGGTGAAGGATACAGTCATGACAGTCATGATGATCCAATAAGTTTTCAGTATCTATGCTGATAATCTACCACCAGAGGCGGAATGGGGTGCAAGGACTGCAGACCTGGACCCCCCGATGATGAAACAGTAGCCAATGTGTTGAAATACCGAGCTTGGACTGGGTGAGGTACCAAATAACTGATAAAACTCAATCTATAGTTTATTTGCCTTCACTCATCTAACTGACAATAGGTGGCACCACTTGTGCAGTGTTTGAAAATAGCATATTCCTATGGGACACCTAGACCAAAGTAAAAGAGCGGCAATAATTTTTTTTTCTGTTTTTGAAAGAGGAAGTCCTATGCTGTAAAATGAGCCATGCCTCACCATCCAAAGCCCTGCAAAGGGTGAGTTATGGGGGGTCCATTTTGACCCTTTTCAAACACTGGCCATTTCTATGTTTGATAAGTAGGCCTGTTACTAGTGTAAATAAAGTCCAGGCCCTGTGAATTTCTGTCAGCGAAGAGTTCACATGATGTATTACTTCCTTACAAAAGGGCAATGTCCAGTGGTTCCTCAGTTTCTTCTGAGGGAGGCGCAATATCACCCCAAAAACACATGACATCTGAGGTAAAATTGACTAAAAATGGCCGAAATATATGTTTGGCCCTAATTTCGTGGACAGTTGCCCAATTCCCCTGATATTTATCATAGATTCATATCTCAGTAGGAGGGCCTTGTACACCAAATTTCAGCAAAATCCGCTGACCCCCACCTTGCCACGTTTTGCATGGTGCTATCGTGGACTGACACTTAAATTTTTTAAGATTGATAGCATAGTTTAAGTGTTTATTTATTGTGTTTTTCAGCGACGCCAAAATGTAAGCAGAAAAATGGTGGATGCGACAAGAATGCCAAATGTTCTGAAGGTCAAGGTCGTGCCGTCTGCACGTGTAAAGAAGGTTTTGAAGGAGACGGGAAAAAGTGTAAAGGTAGTGCATTTAGTTTCGTTACTGATCCAATGTTCTTTCAGCATATCTCTGAAACGCTTGTCGTTAGAATCACAGAATACCAGGTTTGGGATTTGACCTACTTTTCAAGGTCACTGAGGTCATATTGGAAAATTGCTAAAAATATGGCACATTTTGTTACTAGTTGACCTGGATTCTTGTAACTTGGTATACGACTACGCAAGAGATAATTTAAGTGCAGTCGGGTATAAGATATGGCCACCAGGGGCAATATTTTCATAACAACAGGTGAGCACAGTGGCCCGAGCCATTTTATTAATCTTTATCTTTTTCCACAGACATTGATGAGTGCAAGCTGAAGCAGGACGACTGTAACGGGAAACAGGACTGCGTAAACAAGGACGGTGGTTTTGATTGCAAATGTAAGAAGGGGTTCAAGAAGAAAGGGAAGAAGTGTGAAGGTAAGGAAAGGGTTTGTTCCTTCTTGTCAGCTTTGGTGGTGTTAACCCTTGCAGTGGTTAGGAAAATAGACGATTCTCGAATTCGCAGACCTGCGCACTTCCGCCGAAATCTCAACGAGAACCTCGATCTGAAACCAGCTGAGGTGACGCCATCTATGATTCAGCAATGGTCGAGTCTGACGCAACGTCTTTGACGTCACTGTCGTGGGGTTGTCTGCATCACGTCATTCAGTTTCAGACCGAGGTTGTGGTTGAGATTTCGGCGGAAGTGTGCAGATCTTTGTCGTTTATGTCAATTTGAAAACGGTCTATTCTTTCAAATTTTTGCGAAAATACATGTATGTAAAAAAGTCTTCTAAACATTGTCACATTCACTGGCGCATATGGTACCGTAATTTGTAACCCATCACCGCTAAACCGGTACTACCGGTAAGTGGCTCTGAAGTTGGCAGGTTGAGACCAACGTTTTGTCAATTCAGTAGGCCTAGGCGTATTGTCTGTTTTTGTAAAAATCTGAGTGATTACATTTCTTCCTTTATCTCCTGGAGTTATTTTGGTTCATCCTAGTTGATATCTTGTGCGACTTAAGATGGGTTTGCTGTGACGGGTCATATTTTTCTTTTTTCTCCGCTTAGATGTTGATGAATGTAAGGATAAAACTGACAACTGCCACAAAGATGCCGTCTGCGTCAATCTGGAGGGAACGGTAGCGTGTGTGTGTAAACCTGGCTTCAGGGGAGACGGCAAGAAATGTGACGGTAGGTGTGAAATCCTGAATATTTGACATCAAAATCGTTGCATGAACATCAAAACTAAAAGTCATTTTCGCTGGAGCTGTTTGGTCTTTGATCTAAAGGGGATCCTAGCTCAATAGAGGGCAGCACATTGTAACCAGGTCCTATACAATGGATGCCTTTTGTGTGGGAAATTGATCAGGACCGGGATGTCAGTTTCATTTCAGTAGTTTTAACCACTAGTGACACCTATTGTGAGCTAGGGTCCCCATTGCCGGCATCTTGATCTAGCCAGGTATCCAACACAGAGGACAAAAAACGGCACACAAAATGACAGTAAACGTAGAGTCATCTCCGAATTTTGCCAATTTTTGACCCCAACCGAGGTCTTCCTCGGGCACTTTCTCATAGAGACCCCAGAAGTGAAAGGGATCTCTACTAGAAAGTGCCTGAGGAAGACCCCGGTTGGGGTCAAAAATTTGCAAAATTCGGAGATGACTTTTACTATTGATATAGCCAGGCACATATTTATTTAAAATATGATCTATTTTGTGTTTTAGACATTGATGAGTGCAAGGAGGGTACTGACCCATGTCATGAGTATGCCAAATGCAGTAACATACCCGGAGCGTGCACATGTACTTGTAAAGATGGCTACGTAGGGAATGGCATCATCTGCGAAGGTAAAAATTCAGACTCTCCCAAGTTCAGACTCTTCAAAGTTCAGACTCTCCCAAGTTCTGAATAAGTCGCCAAATAGACTAGCAGCGAGATGTCACTAAATTTTGATGGTCCTAGTTGGTTGTTTCAAGGCACAGCCTTACCCATCAGCCGTCAAGGAATTTGCAGATAACCCTACCAGGGCCATGGTGGGGGCAAGGTTTGAGATCCTGTCATTCGCTGGCCCTTGTTGACCCTATGTTTCCCTTTCAGAGAAGGACGAGTGCAAGTTGCCGTCGGGTTGTGACGGCAAAACGAGCTATTGCAAGAAGAAAAATGGCAAGGACACGTGTGCGTGTAAGAGTGGCTACGAAAAGAAGGGAAAGGATTGTGTGGGTAGGTATAGTTTTGACGGGGGG
>NMRB01003798.1:14270-39501 GCA_002633025.1 Notospermus geniculatus | reverse complement strand
AAGTTGCTATCTTTTTTTGCAGATATAAATGAATGTGCATTAACCAATCCGTGTCCTCGTACATGTAAGAATACCCCTGGTGGTTACGAGTGCGTTTGTAAGACTGGTTACGAACTGATGGAACATAAGAAAGGCTGTAAAGGTGAGAAGAGGGTCGTGAATGAATGGCAGGCCTTTCATTTGACGGGCACGAAAACGCATACGCTTCGCAAACAATAGAATTTCTATTGTTTGCGAGGCGCATGCATTTTCGCGCCCGTCAAACGGAAAGGCCTGGAATGTGACATTTCACAGTTGTTTGACCCTGTGTGCCCATGTTGATTCAGTTATGGTTTGGCGAGTATCCATCTGAGAGCTAACATTCCTACAGAAACAAACTTGTGAAAATCTTCATGGAGTATTCTTTTCAAATCATCAGATCGATCGCAGTTTGCGATGGATCCCGCGCCATGATGCCAGACGTCCCAGCGGTTTATTCTGATTGGCTGAGAGCATGCAGTGGCCCGGAAGAATCATGGTCATGACCGCATCATGGCCGGAGTTTCAATCCTGATCTCACTACGCGACCACCCCGATAACCTGACCATTTGAGGGTCCCATGGGGGCCACGTTACTGGGGTTGCACCCTAGTCTCTCGAGGGCAGTGTGTGACATACTTGTAGGTTTCAGTTTCAAAGGGGTTACACTCCTTCTACCCTTTTGCTTTTCTAACCCCTTCAGATATTGATGCAAAGAGAAGAAAAGCACAAAAATTGACACAATATATGATAAATAAAAAGGCAATTTCCAGAGTGTTTGCGAATTTTCGACCCCAACCGGGGTCTTCTTCAGGCTGGAACTTTACAATCCGAAACTCTAGAACAGACTGAGCTGAAACCCGAATGATATTGATAAGTGCTTTTCAGATATTGATGAGTGCTTTTCTAACCCCTTCAGATATTGATGAGTGCTTTTCTAACCCCTTCAGATATTGATGAGTGCTTTTCTAACCCCTTCAGATATTGATGAGTGCGACGATAAACCATGTGAAGGACAAGGACAGTGTGAAAACCTTCCGGGAGGGTACCGATGTAAATGTGAGAAAGGTTACACAGAAAAGCGTATCCCCCCACGAGGCCTCCATGGTCACGGGTCAAAATGTGATGGTAAGAATTAACAATGGAACTTTTAAAAATCTTCTACTCTCTTTATTCAGGGGACTGTTTCATAATGTGACTTTAGGCTAATGATACCTTTAACGAAATGGAAAATGCATTTAAGTTAATGGTACCATTAGGTACATTACCTTTACGTGATCTGGAGTGTATCTTATCACTTTTAGACATAGACGAATGTAAGTTGACGGGACAAAAGCTGTGTAAGCACGGAAAGTGTAGGAACAGGCCAGGAAGTCACATTTGCGATTGCGACAAGGGATATCAGCGGACAAGAAATGGAAAAGAGTGCAAGAGTAAGTTTTGTTTGTTGTGTTGTGTCCAACGAAACATAGCCATGTTGTTTTGTTGTCCTGTCATATATAAACTTTTAAAACTTTTAAAACTGTTTGCCATTGATTGTGTAAAGTACGCTTGTCAGGTACACTTTGAGCATAGCTGATGCAACCCGGCCTTGGTCTCAGCGTGCCAAACTAAGAGCGACATGCGACTGGTTTGGTGGTGGAGGGTCACATATGGCGGCACCGTGTCGTCATGGAAATGTGATGTCACATAAAACCTCTATTTTCTATATTCTGTGTATGTTGATTGTGATCGAATTTCTTGCCAATTATTTCAGACATCAATGAGTGTAAAATACCAAGAGGTCATCCAGGAGCGGTTGATTGTAAGAATGCTGTATGCATCGATACTGACGGCGGATATCGGTGCGATTGCCTAACTGGATTTAGGATGGTGAGGGACTCCTGGAATGTGACCTGATCCAGCAAAAGTAGGCGCAAGTCGCAGCCGAGGAAGGGTTAACAGCCGTACAACACAAAAGCTGAAATGGCCGTCTCTGCGGGTTGACAAAACTAGTGGACAGAAGTGATAATAGTAAACTGATGACCTATGATGATGACTTGCGACAGTCGCCTGCTTTTGCTGGAGCGGCTTACATATTATCAAGCGCGGTCAGACGTGCCTGAACATGACACGAGGTAAATCAGATGGTGCAGTGGAAACATCGGCACCTGTCACCTCCGGATCCAGGTTCAATCCCGGTTGGACTGGCTCTTCATGTGATAAAGTGGGCGACTCTCAGACAGCACAGGTTTCCTCCGGGCACTCTGGTTTCCTCCTGCTGTACATTAAATTCACCCACTAAAGATGTAATAATACCAGCAGATGGCACTCATCTCACGATTCAAAATAGATATACATTGTATGTACCTACTTTTTCATATTTAAAAAAACATTTTAAATTATTTTTAGCTCAGCTGACCAAAGGTCAGCGGAGCTAGTCATATGTATACGAGTGGCGTCCGTATGTGTGTGTGTGTGTCTGTGTGTGTGTGTGTCGTCCGTTAAACTGGCACGTTTCGCAACCGCAAGGCCCAGGGTCATGAAAGTTGGTGGAGGGGTAGGCCCTTGGAAGGACTCGAAACAGAACCAAAAATTTTTGCGATCTGACCTACATTGTGCCCTCCAGGGGGCATTTTCCGTAAAATGGAAAACCCCAATAACTCAGTCTACAGGCAATATATCAAACTGAAATTGATAGGGTATGAAGCTTGATTTTTGGTACACCAAGTGCAATGGAAATTAATTCGAAATTTGTTCTCCAGGGGGCGCTAGGTGACAAAATTGAAAACAGCACTATTTAAATTTCCCGCGCCAATTACTTTGACGTGTTGGCTGCTCTTTTGTTCATGGAATGAGGAATCATGGGAAATGTCGTGGAGCTTGCAAAGTGAATCGAGATGAAATATACCTATGATCATCGCATAAAATCCCAATGGTCATAGACAATCGCCTTATGAAATCATACCTGAGTGGTATTTTAGAGTACCATCAAACAATAACTGAANCGCTGATTGGCGATACCATGGGAACTGGGTATCCCGTGACGAAATCGACGAAATCTACAGTGACTTCAACATGATTTTGTGGCCCCTAGCTGCCTGTGCCACATCTACCCGTCTGTAGGACGGGTACCATGCTAGTTTAACATAAAGTTAGCGCTAACACCAAGTTAGCACTAACATGAGTTTTGTGCAACCCAGCCCTGTTCTTTCATTCTACCCTCATTTGGGCCCTTTTACAGTGAACTGGTCATGCCTCTCAAGTTGTCTGTATAGAGGACGTGCAGCACCGATTATGACGTCACCGCGACGTCGAGATGCCGCCATTTTGGACGGCACGTCCAACGCATTCGTAGCGTCAGATGCCGGCCAAAATGGCTGACGTGCGAATTATGACGTCACGTGCACATGGTCTATAGAGAATCAAACACCGCCATCTTGAATCTATAATTGCAGTTCTCACTTCGGGAATTAATTTCGTACTGATTATGTATTAGCACAACTGCTGTGGCTTTTTGGTTTGAATACCATTTACGACACGGTCAACTGCAAATCTAGGCTTTTGTAACGATATATACAGAAATTTACAAATTTGAAATTGTGAATTTTGTGCATATGTGCACACAGAACCACAGGATGTGAGTAAATTTTCACAGAAGATGTCGTCTGCTTGACTCTGGAGGTGAGATCAAAATGCGTGTTTATTCTCTCTGTTAATCTTTTCAGACCAAAATGAATGTAACAAGCCATCAACATGTGGTGAAATTGGAAGCCACTGTGTCAATACGTATGGTAGTTACAGGTGCTACTGCCTGCGTGGGTTTGAAAAGGTGCCAAAAGAAAATGGGAAGGGTTACAAATGTCAAGGTACATGTTATTGAAAACATGATATTCCTCTAAAAGAGTGCAGCACCTGACGGGACAGCGTCCAAGACGTCCCGCACGTCATTCATGATGTTTTGAGGCGAGACGAAAAAATCTGATTGTTTCACGACGTCATGATCGCTGAAACAACCGGATTTTTTTTCGAGTCACGTCATGCATTCAGAAATGACGTGTGGGACGTCATGACGCTGTCCCGTCAGGTGCTGCGCTCTTTTGGAGTGATAGAGTCTATTGAGAAATGTGTGCCAAATACAGCGATATCAGCCCTATAGACAACATTAGGCAAGTTTATTGGACAGCAGGAGGAAACCGGTGTCCCTGGCGAGAAGTTGGGCTGTTAAAGCGAGTTGCCCTCTCTGTCTCATGAAGAGCAGTTCTAAAGCCTAGCGTACATTGCACTTGCGACTGGAAGCAACTGATGTACCAGTATGCACTGGCAACTTGGAAAAACTAGGAGCATCCAATGGGTCATATGAATAAAGACTAGTAAATGCTTTTACTTGAATTTTGCAATACAGATGCACTAGGCTATGCTGTACAAATCTGAAGGTAAAGCATTTGCTAGTCTTTGTTCATATGAGCCAATGGGTCATTACGTCCTGACCGTATACATCGACCTAGCGACTGGCAGCAACTGGGTAGCATCCGCAGCGTTGAGATTTGATGAGACTCGATTTCATTCAGGAAACTGGAACTGAATACCACCGTGACTGAACGGAACTGGATACAACTAGTCGCTAGAAAGTTGAATATGTGCAACTCGCAGTGACTGGTGTTTTCTCAGTTCCAGCGAGTCACAAGGGTGTGTACATCGGCCGTTTCTGGTGACTGATCAGTTGCCTCCAGTTTCAGCTAGTTCCTCCCAGTCGCCAGCTAGCTCAGTGGCGACAAGTTGTATCCAGTCGCAAGTGCAATGTACGCTCGGCTTAACTGTTAACTGTGTAGGACGTCATACTTCGTCATTACAAATCCAGGGAACCCCCAGAAACACTGAAGGATCGTTGCTTGTGTAGGGCGTAATAGTACACCTTGCAAGGAAATGGCGCGTCACAGTGCGTAGGATGTTATATTACGCCTGGAACCTTGTGTGTCAATACTTTTTTGGCAAATTTTTTTTTGAAGAAAAAGAATTAGAACTAAAAAAAATTACACAGTTAACATGGTTAACGAGTTAATTATGGATCCCACACGGAGGTGACAGGCGCCGATGTTTCATTTGTATTACTCTGGCAGTAATAGATTACCGATTCCTCATCGCTGTAAAAGTATGCATGCACAAAAAAGTTGTATCTTTAATTTGCATTGAAATTCTCTTTTAGAAAAGAATTTGTGTAAGGATGTGAAATGTGTTAAGAATGCCTACTGTACCCCGGACAACTACTTTATAATACCCTGGACAACTACTTTACTTCAATGCCAATGTAATGAGGGATATGCATTAATAAAAAGACAGTGTTCTGGTGAGTACTTTTATGCCTTTTTAGCTCAGCTGACAAAGGTCAGTGGAGCTAGTCAAATAGCTAGCTATTCAGTGGTGTTATGTGTCGATGAAATAGTCCCTTCCTGGAGTCACGTGACTTCAAAATAACAATACACGAGTGCAAAATGACGTCATTATCGGCTGTTTCCGGAGAACTCCAGAATATCTCGCTCTGTCGTTCGATATCCTTGCGAGTTCAAACGCACACCAAGACGCAACCAAACGACGCCGGCAGATCAGGCGCCGGTCAAAATCGCAGCCCGCAATGGCAGTGTGCGCCTGGCTTTAATGTGAAGTTGTTTTCCTTCAGTGGATGATCATTGTGCAAAGAAGACGGCCAGCTGTGACGTGAATGCCAAATGCACCAACAAATTTCCATGGTATGAATGTAAATGTAAACAAGGATTTGAAGGAAATGGCAGAATATGCAAGCGTGAGTACATACCGTATTTTCGCGACTATAGGGCGCACCTGACTATAAGGTGCACCCCCTAATTTCATCCAAAATCTTTGACGAAATCCATACATAAGACACACCACCATATAAGGCGCAGTCCCATCAGTGAATGCTTCAGTGCATATTGTACACATACAATGTATGGCTGCTCAGTGTGCATTGACTGTTCATGGTAACAACACCCAACATGATTGATAGGCTAATTACAATTGTCGGACTCAAGCCACAGATAAGGCGCACCACCCTATAAGGCGCACCCCCAATTTTAGACCCCTCTTCAAGGAAAAAGCCGCGCCTTATAGCCCGAAAATTACGGTACACGTCACTTTTTGGAGAAACTGAGATGGAATTTGACCAATCTCGTACCCAGAGATTAGTTACACTTGACCGAGGTTGAAGGTCTCTACACTAATCTCTGGAGACAGCTACGGACTACTTTGGGGTTTCCAAGCACGCTGTTACATTGTTAGACACGGCGCATTAATATACATATGCTACTTTGACCATTTCACCCCAACTTTATACGGTGTGTTGTTTTTCCCTTAATAAATACAACAGATCCCTCATAAAAACCTTCCTAAGAACATTTTTGTGTACCTATAACATTTTATACTGAAATTATTTCAATGCATCTGCAGTCTAAAATTGCACGATGCCACAAATCATGCTAATAAGGTGTGAAATATCGAGCCGTCTCCAGAGATTAGTGGAGCGTAATGAATCTCTGGGTATGAGATTGGAATTTGATGGCAAAAACTTTCCAGGTTGTATTCAGATGGCGTCACACTCTATCCTGACGTAAGAAAATCGCATTCAAGGCTAAAATTGCCTATCAAGTTAGGAATGACTTGACCCAGATTGCTCATAACTGATATGTACCTCCCTCTGTCATTACACGTACATGTAGTCCAATCAGGTGAGCACATTGTCCATGGACCATTTCATTTGACAGCCTATATGTATTTTTCTAATTTCTAGCCCTGTGTCGGCCCAAAATGTGCAGGAGAGACCAGAATTGTGTGGTGAAGAATGGTAAACCTACGTGTGAATGTGTGTGCCGAGGTCCCCGATGCAGCAACGAAGGAGTTATTTGTGGAACAGATGAGAAATCTTACGATAACTACAAGAATATGATCATCACCAGTTGTAAGGCACGCAGAAATGTGGACGTGGCACATCTTGGACGCTGTCCAAGTAAGTATAAAATTCTTCTGGTCCTGACAGGTTTTATAGACTCCCCCAAGTGGTACACTCCTCTTGCAGTGTTTTTGTTCCCTCTGTATGCTCCGCTCACAAAACACTGCTTCGAATAGCTGGTTTTCTGCTGATTTTCCACCAGATGGCACTATTTCTGTCCAACCAATCAGCGCCCGCCATCAGGTTGCAACTCAGCAAAATCCTAAAACACTTTCTCCGGCACGGCAGTGGGAACAGTAGTGGTGCCATCTGGCGGTCAATCGGCAGAATACTGGCTATTCGAAGCAGTGTTTTGTGAGCGGAGCATAGGCTACAGAGCAAACGAAAACACTGTGAGAGGAATGTACCAAGTGGGGGATATTCACCCACCTTTCCTTGAGAGGACCTGCCCAGTGTAGCAACAAAAAAAATTGTTGGGGGTAATGTCACCTCTCGAAGCTGTTTTTGCACTTCATTGCATTTGGCAAATGGGTTTCTAGGCCTACTGTATGTTCAGTGTTAAACCTGTCCACTGCCAGTGACAATTTCATAATTTAACCCAAAAGAGCTGCCTATTTTTTTGTACTTTCCATCTGCATTTTCACCGGCCTGAACTGCCACAAAATGCCACTGCATTGTGCTGAATAGAGAACAGTGTAATGAGTCCAGGCTGTTTATGGCAGTATCGGCGTCTGGAGACATGGCAGATAGTGGTGCTGCCAGCACTAATTGGTGATTTTGATTTCTACATTAGAGGTGATAGAGATTTTTGTCAAAAAGTGGGCGTGGTCTTCTAGGCCCCGAGTCATGAACAGGAGCCCCATACTTGTACAGAAACCCCATCACATAGGTATTCATTGGAAAGTACTCACTGAGAGCTTTCCAATGAATACACAGGAGGCATGTTTCCGCTGCCTTTTTAAGCGTCGCGTTTACGTAAGTATTTTTGCAAACTTGGTTTTGACAGTGTAAAGCGCTTTACTAAACCTTATTTTCCCCGTAGAAACATGTGAAGATATTGATTGTCCTGACCACAAGGAATGTCACTTGCCAAAAGATGGCGGCCGTCCAATGTGTCGATGTCCACAGTGCACAATTGAGGAAAAAAGATCAGGTAAAGTACAAAGTGTTTTCAAACTGAAGTGCACAGCAGTCGGCCCTCATTGTAATGACAAACAAGCCTGGTGGCGACAGGGCTCACAAGGTGGCTTCAGGGGTGGCACTCGGCCTCATTAGCCACCCAGGCTTCAGCATTGTATTGGCAGACAATTAATGAGAGACTGTGCTGCCGTTAGTGGCCACCACTTGTTAGCGGTCCTTGGACGTCATGGAATTTGACGTCACAGAGAAGAAGTACAAGCCACGACGTCATCCATAATGACATGGAGGCCATGACTTACGTTCGTGATGTCATTGTTGGAAATAAGTGAACCAATATCATTTTATAGACTCGGAAATTTAATCAGCACATTTTAGTTCTCGGTAATTTTTTCTCTGGCAGGTCCTGTCTGCTTAAATGAACACGAGACGTTCGATTCTGAATGTGATCTGAAGAAGTTTGTCTGCAAAAACGATCCCACGACCAATAAAATCGAAAAAGGAAAATGTGAACCTGGAAGTAAGTTATTGCATTGCTGTTTTTATTTCATTTCTCATCTTTCTCTCGTACGCAGACGGGTGTGATTGCACTAGCGCCCGTAAAATTGTGATCAGGGATGTTTTTAGTCGCGCCTGTTGTTTTCCGCCACTTTTCACACTTGCAAACACCAGAATCGGCGCTCGTACATTCCACCAAACAGCACTTCTGGGAGAAGGTTATCTTGCTCACGTAGCTACGTTTACGTGTGAGAACCCAACATGGCAACACAACCAAACAAAATGCACCGGCTGCTCGAGACTACAGAACAGTGCATGGTTCTCGATAGATTGGTTCCTTGATCCACCGCTAGGATTTGATGATACTAACATCGAGAGAGCGGGCAGTCTAGGTTCTCAAATCCAGTTGGTGATTGGTGCTTTGTCCTCTGTCCTCAACGTTCACATATACTGTAAAGCAGGAAAATTTCGCGCTGATAGACGAAGGTTTATTGTAAGGATGTTCTGTTTTCTGCAGAAGGGTGTCAGGTGAGCGAGTGGGGTCCGTGGAGCCCATGCAGCAAAGAATGTGGCTTGCAGCAGTTCCGAAAGAGAACCGTCACTAAGAAGGGAAAATATTGCCCAGAATTGACGGAAAGGAAGAGTTGCCCAGAGAAAGACTGTGCTGGAGGTAAGAAAAGAAATGCTGGACACACGGACCCGAACCGCCGCATAGCCGCGATAATATGAAGCGAGCAAATAGCTTATGTGGGTCACGTCATTCCATTTTACCTCGTGGATGGTTTTCACGCAAAACTATTCCCAAGCTATACTGCATCAATGAAGCCAAGGCAGACGTTGGTAATCACAGTAACGGCCTAATGCAACGGAATTACTTTTTTTCAAGGTCCGTGTGAAAGCTACAAGTGTTCGAAACCAAAGAAATGCATCCTTAGCAAAGCCAATAAACCATATTGTGAGTGTCCAAAACCTCATCCCGACACCAAATCATCTGAAGTTGTGTGCGGAACGGTTGGCAAAACTAAACAGACTTTCAAGAGTGAGGGTCATTTGAAGCTGGCGGGCTGCAGATCTGGTCAAGAAATACGAATAATTAACAAAGGACAATGCAAAGGTAAGCAGTCGGTAAATTTCGGTCGATTAACAGTAGGCCTACATGTACAGGAATCGAACCCGGATCTCCTGTAAGGCAAGCATTCTTCCATCAAGCCATGTCTGAATGTTAGGCTTAAGGAATTGATACCGAACTGGAGGTATTGGTTGTCTCACCAAACCCGCGAGGGTGGAGCTAAAATGCAGACCTAAACCCGAGGCGCTTTTCCGCAGGATGTGTAGCTTATGATACAAAACATTCTTGGGATAGGTCAGTGAGTATAAATCTCGCCCATATTCTCTGCACCGCCTCTCTGAATGCTCGAAGCGAGAAACACATGGTCGGCGGTTTTGGTTGCGACACCAAAGCCCGGTGTGGTTAAAACGAGGCTAATGCATTATCCATTGAAAACAAGGCTCACTGTGACCAAGGTGGTTTAGAATCGAGGGCCTAACACCTCCTAGATGTACACACCAGGGACATCTAACGTTTGAAATAAACTGAAATCCCTGGGAATGTCAGTGTAAGTTCAACAATAGCGAGGTTTCGCATGCGCCCGGTTAGGCCATACTTGGAGGAATTATACTGTACATGTATAATTCCTCCAAGGGCCATATGACGTTTATAGATTGTTTGGGTACACCCACACAATAGATAAGCGTTGTCTAAGGGCCTAACCGGGCGCATGCCAAACCTCACTATTAGCCAAATGCTAGTTCTGCTAGCAGTTTTCAGCTGGGGTAGGCGAGCTTAGGTCCCGTAATTGAAAATACCTACTCCAGGAGCCGGGGAATGAAGAGGCTGAGAAACTGACAAATGATTAATTTGAATCAATGACTCAATTTCTTGCAGGTGAAATAACAGAATCGCCCGCGAACTGCAAGTTGTTATCACGTGTTGTCAGGCGAATCTTCATCAAGAATGGCATCAGATATAAACAGGACATGTATCGCCCGACTTATTACTGTGATGGTGGCTGCGGGAAAACTCTTGGACTGTGTTGTAAACCGTCTCGTTATAAATGGCTGATTGCTCCGATGTATTCGTCTTCCAATACTTGGCCAAGAACTATTAATTTAGTAAGTTGTGATTGGGGAAATCTGCTTTGTTGATCAAATCCAGGTCCATCATCTGATATCAAATACTTCTACTGATACGATTGTGGTCTTATCATTGTTTGATAGCTCACCGGGGTGAGCTATTACGATGGTGCAGCGTCCGTCGTCCCTCGTCGTCGTCCGTTAGCAGGGCACGTTTCGTTACCGCTGGAGCTATTGATCTCAAATTCCCAAACTAACTTCTGGATCATCTCCAGATTTTCATCATTGGTGCATCTATTGAGAATACATGACATGTAATGGGTGTTTGATTTGACCTACTTTTCAAGGCCACAGAGATCAAAGTTCAAAATTTTGTCATTTGGTGGCACGTTTTGTGTCTATTTGACCTAATATCTTCTGACTTGGTGTGATCAGGTGTCTGGGAACCCAAGGCTTGCCCAGGAACATTTTGATTTAACATTTGTCATGCATTTGTTCTTCTGGTACATTCACCCAGGTGAGCACATGGTCCATAGACCATCATGTGCATTGCACCTGCAGTTTGCTGTCACGCTAAAATCATCTCATTTTCTCATTTTTTCAGGAAACCCACGAGCCCGCCGGATGTAAATGTGTATTTGAGCGTCGTGAGGAAGAACCGTGAACACACAACTTGAAATGCCTGTCTTCCTAGGTGGGATGTTAAGGAACAAATGTTTTGTATGATCTAGTGGGGACGAAAAGGCCGAGTAGGCCAACACTCTTTACTTCACTATAACTTGCACAGTTTCTAATGATATTTGGTGCCTTATACCATATACTTGATTGGCAATGTATGTCAAAAATTTCGAACCCAACAAGTAAGCCGGAGGTAAATTAAAATAATCTTGTTGAAATTTGCAATGCTGATGCCAGAATAATCAGCCTGGTCAGTATGTACTGTTTTTGACTCACTGTCATTTTCAAAATGGTGCTGTTTTTGGATAGGAACCCCTACTCGCCTGAAATTTGCACCACATACCCAATTAACTGTTTGATGTGATGTGCAAAATGTTTTGACAAATGTACAAAAATTATAAAATTTACCGGGGGTATAGTGAAGAAAAGAGTGTACATGTACTCGTTTTTTTAGGCCCGACAGATCCATTTATAGGAAAATTGGTCAATATTTTCACCGAAAAATTCTGCATAATTTCACTGTAGGCCTATTTTGATTTGACAACGAAATTCGACATCATTCTGATTTGAAAATTGAAAAAGTATGGTACATGTATATGTTAGGCCTAATTGTTTGCTTTTTTCCAAAAAAATAATGTTTGTGCTTTTTATTTTGTGAGAGAA
Source organism: Notospermus geniculatus (assembly GCA_002633025.1). Taxonomy (NCBI): domain Eukaryota; kingdom Metazoa; phylum Nemertea; class Pilidiophora; order Heteronemertea; family Lineidae; genus Notospermus; species Notospermus geniculatus. The sequence goes on along the minus strand of NMRB01003798.1, from coordinate 27,435 downwards.
TATGACCGGTTCTTCTAGAACGTAACATTTTCCGTTCATGAACACCTTGTCCCTATACAGGCGCGGATCCAAGGGGGGGGGGGCACCCGGCGCATGCCCCCCTTCTGGCCAACAGATCTGTAAAAGTGACCATGAAATTCTGAAATTTGGAGCAAATCATTGAAATTCACCACAAATTTCAATGTTTCTAGCACAGTGCACCCCTCTTTCCTGAAATCCTGGATCCGCCCCTACTATCACTTACATAACATGTCCTTTTCCAAAGTTTTATTGTGAAATATCTAAAACGAGACAGAAAAACCTCCCTTAGCTAACACCTCTTTCATTGACACCGAAATACAGTCCCCAAATGGCTATTTCTATTCACTTTGACATCTGTTAATGGTACACCTCTCTGGTTAGTGATAATGCTGTGTGTGTTGTATTGAATTTCACCGGGTTGCATTGGTGTTGGTTGTTTAAGGCCCGATGTGATGGGACACCCGGTTACAGCGCACACCACATTACACTGCAAAGAAGCTAGAGCTCTGCATTATGTTATATTTATGGCTCCATCCATGGGTTGACAGGGTCTGGTCCTACCCACGGGTGTGCGAGCTGAGTTGATGGGGATGAGACCCCCCCTATATTTCTAGTTAGTTCCCATCCTGAGAATCTCGGGTCATTTACGGTCCTCATCTGCCCCCAGGTTTGAGCAGACGGTATCTTTTGTTGAAGTTTTCTAAAAGCCTTGGAAATAAATTGGAAAAAATTTGAAGAAACATTCTTCAGATGGTTCACAGGAACAATATTTCTTCAAATATTTTTCAATCAATACCATCGGATGTGAAAAAACGTTGACAGAAGATGCCGTCTGCTGGACTCTGGAGGTAGATGAGTTAATAAGGGGAATGGTTGTAAAGACCTTTGAGTACGAGGATGGTTAGTTCCATTAGAAGGATATGCACGGCTGATGATTTAGAACTTATAACCCCCCAGTCGAGACCTACACTAGGTAGTCGTCATGAGGTATACGCTCACAAAGACAGCAGGGTAAATTTTCACAAGTTGATCGTAAAGATGATGATATTTGTGACTTTTCGCAGCGGCCCAGTTAGGCCTACGACACGTTTAGCAAGAAACCCTAATCACTGAATCTTTGCTCGAGTCGTTGGCTTCACCGGGCCGTTGTAAAACTCAGTATTGTCTGATTGCTGGCATTGAATTTTAACGAGTGGATGCACACCGTGATGAATTGTTTATCGAAATTTACGGTAAAGGGGCCCTATTCAAAAAGAGTGTTTAAGACTTAGACGCATGTAACTTCGTTAAATACATGATGGAAGTGTCTGCTTGTAGTGAAGTTACACGTGTCTAAGTCTTAATCGCGTGATGATCACCCTTTTTGAATACGGCCCATGATGTTTCAGTGATGGTATCCTGTATTGTAAGTTTAATGTCAGCCACCAGATGGAGCTACCATGCCTGTTCCATATTTTCCCCGGAAAAACTTCTGTGGATCTTATTCAACAGGATCTGTATCGTGTCACACGAAACGACCTTTCGAATTTTGCATACGCGGGTCTCCATGCGGATGCTGCTCCCTGGTCGCAACGTAGGCACCGATCTTGACAGCATTAATGATTCAACCTTTACGTCTGCCTCACCGACTGAAAGACATTGCCGATTTCAGACGATGTCGTTATGTGTTCATTGTCCTGCATTGGCGTTGTCATTAGTTGCAATGGGGCGCTCTCGGCCAATCTGACGATCAGGCGTTGACTAACAAGCAGATGTTGAAATATTTTTCACATCGGTGTATGTCATTCATCACATTATAGCGTACTTCTAGCATTTTGGTCAACATCAAATGTACCCTCCACTGGAAACACACTCTAACCAATCAAAGACTACCTTTCAAAATTGTTTGTGATGAACCTAATGAAACTCCTGCACATGATGATTGGCTTGAGACTTCTTGTTTGAGAACACCGAATGCTGTCGAGCAGTATTATTCAAATACTTCGATGCTATCCTTCAATAGGCCTATAAAGACTGCATGGAACAGTCACCCATGCCTTAAGTTTGGGTTGCAGGCCTACATAATCACCAGTATTGATAAAAGGTTTACGGTACTTATAGACACTTACATCATGTAAGCCATCCTGTATTAATTAAGAGGCATTGGTTAGCTTCTTAAAAGTCCTTAAGATTACAACTTTCTACTACCCGGTAGTAAGACTTCCCTGCCGTTAGAGGCCACCACTAGTTAGTCATGAAATTCGACATTACAGAGAAGTGCACGCCACGACGTCATCCATAATGATGCGGAGGGCATGACTTGTGTCTGTGACGTCAAATTTTGTGACGTTCTAGACTGCCAACAGGCGCCCTCTAACGGCAGGAAGTCTCCCGTTCACTGTATGAAGTTATGATTGCTCTGTGAACGAGGTCCCTGGTTACCATGGTTACCAAAATTCTCATGATCCTTGATGTAACAATTTTTTGTGGCTCATCTCTCTTCAACATCTTGGTTTTGGACGATTCGATGCTTTATCTCCCCTCGTTGAGTACCAGCAGCAGCAGCAGACAGAAGGCGTCTGCTGGAGAAGATGTCGTCTGCTATAGCTGGGTACTGAATGAGCTTATTCTGTGATAACTATTTCGGGTGATATAACGATAACGTGTATAAATGGGTGATAGAGAACGACATATATTATGCTGACCAGGTCGTCTGTGATTTGAAATGAGTATTCTGTTTTATTACATTGAAAATTTAGTCCGAGTGAATTTTAAGGATTCCTCTGTGTTGTTCTTGACTGAATTTGGCTTCTTGTGCAGTAGACAGTGAAAGATGTACATTGATAGCCATTCAGGTATGAAAATATTGCAATAAATATGATTATGGTCAGTTGAACTGCAGTGTCTTCTTGTTCTTCTGTCTTGTTACCATTATAGCAAACGATATACATGTACAATACAGGCCTACTATCAAAGCTGCACATTAGACATGTGAGAAGAACAAGGACTCTCCTGTCATATCAGGGGTTCAAGATGATGAGGCCAAAAAAATAAAGTATTTGTTTCTTGTCTGCGCCCGCGTCATTCCCAGGCCCTCCGTATCGAAAATTTTTTTTCTCACCAATTTCAAATTTTCCCACTTTGCTTACGCAGCGCCTTCTATACAATGCACAGAAATGCTTTATCACTTGAAATCATCTTTATTTTTCTTGAAATCTGTGCTTTAAACATGTAGAGAGATAGTTTGCTGGTGGTATTTCCCCCATCCATGAAGAAAACGGAAAAAAAGTTATTTGAAAATTAAAAAAAATTTGCATGCCCGCATCAATTTTTGCTGAGTTGCTGGACAAGAAACAGACAATATTTTTTTTTGCCTGAAAGACATCAGAACAAAAAGGCCATCAGGAACATGAGGACATTTACATCCAGCTGTGCAATCTATCTGTGTATTGTGACAGCAGTCAACTCTAATTAACACCTTGTATGCCAACGTCATTTTTTGGGTTTTCCCCCAGCGTGCCAACGATTTCAGCGAATTTCACCATCCTTCACCATGCTGCATTACATGTACATGTACACGGATCACCTTTTGCAATGTACCAAATGAAAGAAGAGAAGACAAGCTTTCCATTGATACCACTTATTCTATGTTCAGTAAAAGGTAGGGAAGTGAAAACAAATCGAGAAGTACATGAATTTTACTGTTTTTTGCGGAAACTGCGCAAAAAGTGGAGAAAAACGCATCTTCCTGCGCACCATAACAGTAACATACGTAGTTAGCACGTGGACTCGCTGATCTGTAGCACGCCAACCTGTGGTGACTCAAACGAACTACTAGGTACCCGGAAGCACAATGACGCCACCTATCGTCTGGTGAAAGAAACTAGGTTCGACGAAAATTCTCGTCTTCGGCATATAACGGTTGGCAGCATTTGACGAAGTTTCTCGTCTTCGGCATACAACGTGTTAACGCTAACTGTGATTTCGCCTAGATTTTTTGATTAAAACTGATATTGTTCTGATTTTGATGTATGCTGTCTTCAATGTTCAACACCATTTCTGTTTTATCTGTAATCCAGGGCCTATAACCGGCCCTGACATATTGTATTTCAGCGTTCCCCTCTAATGAAGAATACAATACAGTCCAAGGTGAGCACAAGGTCCCTGGACCCCTTCATTCAAGAATTTCATTATAGTTGACCCCCTACAGCCTGAACCCAGACATGTTTTCATGCCCTGAACCCCCCCCCCCCTTGACCATCATGTGGTGGCAGTGCAGGAGAATTAATACTCCTTGCCAACAGACTGGGTTTTGGGCATGAAAATTAAGGGCCTTATTCAAAATGGTGGTCATCGCACGAACAAGACTTAGATGCAGGTAACTTCACAAATAAATGCACACACTTCCACCATGCATTTGACGAAGTTATATGCGTCTAAGGCTTAAACACCCTTTTTGAATACGGCCTGTTGGGTTTAGGCCAATAAAATTCACACAGTTAACTCCAGAATAAGGTTTAGTAACCTCCTAAAGACAATAGCACCGAATACCACAAGATTTCACCTTGTCCTAAACCTAAAGATCCCTAAAATGCCAACGGATGAAAAATCACTAGAAATGTCTTAAAGATAATGTATCACGACTTCATTGTTTACATTCAATGTTTGTAAACATGGATGTTTACATTACGTTATTTTGGACTTTTGGGAGATGCCAACTCACCAAAATGATAGTTTTGGAATCAACAGAATGTCTAGAGGGGTATGCCACCAACAAATTACTCATAAGACAAAGAAATCCTGGACATAAACAAACAAAATGTAAATAAACAATGAATTTCGTGGCCCACGAAAATACCCGTGATATATTATCTTTAATGTAGGGAGAGTCGTTGATCAAAGTTTGCTGGTGAGTTCATTCTCTGTCGGGAAAATGTTCCTATTGCCAAATATGTTGTTTGGATCGATATATTCTTTAACCGACTTCAACATTCCTACGCCGAGCGGTGACACCGTGCGCTGTAGCCATTTTCGTCTGATTTTGCCGACTGGAAAATAAAGAAGGTGGTGTTATATTCGGAGTCTGAAGGAAAGACTTTGGCTTTGTTTTGTGATGATTCAGTGCAGTGTACTGCATGTGATCTTGTGTTTAAAGGACCACAGTATTGCTTCCCAATCCTGCCGTTACACCTACCCGCGCTAAGGGCGACCTCTATTGACGACTTGGTAAACTACGCATGCTACTGCGTGCATTGTAATGTAATCATACATTCTCCAACACTGGGGCAAAAGGCTTAACTACGGTATTGGAGAACGGGTACCGGTGGCGCCGGCTGACGACAGAAAGTGGCAATACCGTGGTGCTTTAACCTGGTTGATAGTCAGCAGTTTCTTTACTATTTAGCACACCTGTACAATAGAGACCTTGCAATGACGTCATCCTGGAGGGCACAGGTCTTGACAGGGCGCAGAGGTGTGACGTGACCTGCGTGAAATGCGCCACGCCATTGTTTGATGTAACATCATTGGGACATGCACGGCTCATTTCACTGCGCCTCTGCAGCATGTGCCCACCAGAATGGCGGCTTGTGACGTCATTTGCAAGGCCTCTATAATGACAATTCAAATGCTGCGTTCACACTAACTAATCTGAATTTCGAAATTTGGTTTAAATCAGATTGTTTGTGAACGTATCATTTTGTATGTATGTATTAGATTGTGGGGCTATCCTTGACCTACCTCCATGATGATGTGAAAGACTGCCTCCGTTGGCGAGTATCTCCTCCCTGGCACAATTCTCCACCACCTCATAAATATGAATCGGATTTGAGAGTCCGCGATAGTTGTAGGCAAAGTAGAAATAGACACATGCGCCGGCGTCGTATGTCTGGGTCACCCGGCATGTTGCATATGGTGGGAATTGGACTCCTCTTTCTTTACATTCCCTGTGTATCCGATCTTTGACATTACGGCATAGATCCAGCACCCGGTCCCAGGGGACTGACGTCTCGAATGATTCGGCAACGACGTAATACTCCAGACCAATATCCTGTAAGAGAACAAACATGAAGTAAGTATCACCGGTCAATATCTGTGGTTAATTTATTTGCCCTCGTCAACTCTGACACTATGGGCCCTGGTATATCACTGTGGAAGTGAGGGTTGCTTCCACAGTCAGAGGGGGTCCGAATGAACTAGGAGACTTACGTCGCACAAGAAAATCCTTTATTCTCACTCGCTGACACACTTCTACAAATCGGTAAGCTTTCTGCGCTTCTACTACTCTACGCATGCGCAAGGCGCATATCACAAACGTGTCCTATGGGGTATCCCCCTTTGGGACAAACGGTGTCCCGGCGGAGAACTCAACCGCCACATCACCATCCAGGCTGTAAGAGTATTTTATTTGATTTTTCCATCAGGGCTGAAACCGTAGCATTATCGGCTCTGGTAAGTATGGATGAGGCCATCTCAAGCTACTCATGTTCCTCACTTGGATGGGGTCTTTACTTGCCCTTGCAGAAGGTACAATGCACCACGGTGACTGTTCTATGTGACGGATGTGAAGAGCCAGGGATGATTAATCCAATATGGCCTGGGCTGGATTCAAACCCGAGACCTGCTTGCTCAGCAGACATGATAACCACTAGGCTATCATGGCTCTTGTAAGAGCTCGCAGTGGAAGCACTGGTGCCTGTCGCCACTGAGGTTGAGGGTGTAGTGTGATCTGCAGTAAGACCGACTGCCTTTCCTACAGTAGGCTACAATGACTCTCCTCAATAGAGCTGACCATCAAGCACTCCACAAGTACAAGCCGAATACTACTCACCCTCAAGTATGCAATGACAAACGTCAACATATAGCCGCGCTTTCCGTTGTCCTCCCCACCTGGTAGGCCACTGAAATATACATAACGTCACTGTCAATTATGATGAAAGCCTGGCGTGGATCCAGAGGGGGAGCTCAGGGTGTGCGCCTCCCCTTTTGGCCAACAAATCTGTAAAATCGACTGTGAAATTCTGGAATTTGGAGCAAATCATTGAAATTCACCGGAGATTTCAATATTCCTAGCACAGGGCACCCCCTCTTTTCCCAAATCCTGGATCTGCTCCCGAGAGTCCAAATTTTTTAATGTGGCTGAGTTGCCCACAAACGACCAATTTACGTGGGAAGACTGTGTCATGAAGGAGCATCTTGACTTATGTGGTCAAAACAGCTACGGAGAACTGTTTTAATTGGTCAAACATGTCAAATTCAAAGTAAGATTGCGACCTACCCGAACTTCGACGCAATATTGTAAACCCTTTTTTCCTGGGCTGCAACCTCTTCCTTTGTCCCTTCGAAGAGTAACGTTGCCACACATAATTTCATCGGGTCGAACCCCTTGATTTTCGTCACATAGAGTTTCTTCAGACTGTCCATGAAATTTGAGAAGATTGAGCCTTCCTCTGACTTTAAAGCAGCTCCTGAAATTTCAAATCGTAAATCATGAAGTTTGTAAAACTTGGATGAACAAGACAGAGAAGGGAACAATGTCGTTGCATTGGCAGTGCCTAAGGTCTCTGATGAGTGGCCAGAAGGTCAAACCATAAGTCCAAACTTCCCATTACTAAAAGTCACGAAAACCCACAAAATGTTCTGAAAATGGTTCTGAAAATTCACGAAAACCCTTCCGATAGGTATTCATTGGAAAGCTCTCATTGAGTGCTTTCCAATGAATACCTGATTTTCGTGAATTTTCAGAATCATTTTCAGAACATTCATCTGTTTCTTACCGAATTGGAACTGTTCATTGTCCATCAGCCGAATGGAAGCGGGAGCACACCGTTGTCTTGCAATCTCTCGTAGACAAGCTACGCCGGGCTCGAAATCCGGGAATACTATGGAACCGTATTTCTTACATTCAGGGACCGGTCGGATCTTTAACGTGACCTCTGTGACTAACCCTATGGTGCCTGCAATGAACAATAAAGCACTTTGAGATGCCAGGTTTTCAGTACATGTACTTTCCAGCCCGACCTATAGACCATTCTCAAATTGACGTAAATGACAAAGATCTGCGCACTTCCGCCAAAATCTCAACCATGACCTCGCAAACCTGAACAACTGAAAAGTTGTGGCTCAACCTGAGTTCAAGATAATCTTCGTTTGGTGCACATGGCCCAATGTTTTAATTCCTGAACGTCCAACCTTATTTTAACGGACACTTACCTTCAGAACCCATTATGAAGTGATGAATATCTGGTCCGACCGACATTCTTGGGACCTGACAACTCTTCTCAATCGTACCTTTAGGCGTCACACACTTTACATGAACTAACTGGATTGAAGAGATGGTGAATGTAGGCTGTGGTTCACAACAGCAGAAGATTTCTTCTTGATTGAATATACCGGTACGTCAATCCGAGCAAATGAAACATTCCACGATGGACAAGGTGGGTCATCGCAGAAAAAGATATTTGTTCCATCTCCCTAACATGTTCCCATTTCATGTTTTACATTCACCCACAGAGCGTACTTTTGATTTTGATTTTTCCATTACGGCCAACACCATTGGCCCTGGTAAGTATGGAAGAGACCACCTCAAGCTACTCATGTTCCCAACTCAGATGGGGTCTTTTACTTCTTTTACTTGCCCTTGCAAAGCTACAAGGTACAAGGCACCACAGCTTACTGTCCCTTGCAAGGGACGTGAAGAGGCAGGGATGATTAATAATCCCATGAATGACCCTGGTTGGATTGGAACCCCGGCCTGCCACTTGCTACGCAGACGTGATAACCACAAGGCTATCATGGCTATCAAGACTCCCCGTGGGATTATAACAAACATAACCTACCAAATCTTCAATATTTCCATAGATATTTTTTTTCATTCCCGATGCTCGTGTGGCCACCCATCCTCCGAGAGAACTAAACTCCATCGAGTCTGGCTCGTGCCCGGTGCAATAACCTTTCTCTGCCAACTGGAAAACAAAATAAGATCTCTGACAAATGTGACGTAGATTCTTAAAGCCGATTACAAGGCCTGGCTGACATTAGTCCACCTCCACACTTTTCGTCAATATGTAGTGAGACAAAAGCCCAGCGTAAGTCACCTTGAGACTGGAAGCAACTGATCCGATCAGTCACTGGTGATGTACCAGTACGCGCTGCTGCACAGCCCGAATTCAGCAACTCGGAAAAACTAGGAGGATCCAATCTGACACTGTCCTGACTGCGTACATTGTCTGGCAGCAACTGGTAACATCCAGGGCGTTAAGACTCGATGAGACTTGATTTCATTCAGAAAACTGGCACTGATTACTTACAACTTACAAGCTCACCTACATCGCTACGACAGAATGAAACTGGATACAACTGGTCACTAGAAAGTTAAACATGTGCAACTTGCAGCGACTGGTTTCTCAGTCCCTACGAATTGCACGGGAGCGTACATCGACTGTTCCTGGCGACCAATCAGTTGCCTCCAGTTCCAGCTAGTTCCTCCCAGTCGCCAGGTAGCTCAGTGGCGACAAGTTGTATCCAGTCACAAGTGCGACGTACGTTACGCTAAAACATACAATACACTGTCATGAACACCACGAAGCTATTAAAAATAATGTAGGAAGTAACTTACCCTAACTTCGAGATCCTGACCAATGATGCCACATTCTATTCTAGCTGTCAGGTTCTTCTCATCAATCCAAAGAATCTTGTTCTGAAGGGGTAAGAAAAATATTAGACAGTAATCCTTGACGGCATTTCTACCATGAAAACAAACCAACCATCACTTCACAAAGTGCAGCAGCAAAATTTCTTTGATATTGTCAATCTCCCCACGATGCTGCTTTACATGAGAGTTTTCTGTGCGTGTTGGCTTTCAATCGGCAATTAACACCATTCATTCTTGGTTTCCTTATGACCCATGCTGAAGACCAGTGTTAAATTAAATGGCCTTGAAGACACACATTTCAATAGCTGAAACGTACTACGTAACACGTAAACAGTAGCAGGTCAATGCACAGGCAATCTGACAGCTTTAGTTGATCTTTCAGCGGGTTTACCTAGACCGCGACAGTTGTTGTAGAAGACTAATTTACCATTTGTGACGTATCCACTGAGACTATCATGCGCTCTTCATCCTTCGGACAGAGTAGAGCACCAGAGACGCTGGTACCACCTGGAAAATAAGACGCGAACATAAGACGTGAGATACAAAATTTGTCGTATGAACTAGTGCTATGGACGAATAAGGCCTGCAATAGATGACTATCGACAGGTGTGGGTGTGGGTGGGGCTGTCAGATTGACACAGTGGAAACAACAACACCTGTCACCTCTGAGATTCCAGGTTCGATCCCCAGTTGGACTGCACTTCATGTGATGAGTTTTAATAGTCGGCCCCATCAATTAGGTGACGGAGTTCGACAAAACAGCAGGAATATGTTAAGTAGCAAGTTGAGTGAAGATGGGACCGCAGAACCTACCCCCAAATGGAATGACGACGACGTTGTATTGGCAGGCGAACTTCACGATCTTTTCACAGTCACTGTGGCTGGCTGGAATTAAAACCAACGGATCATGGACAAGATATCATTTAGCCTGACAATGAGTGGGTTATTCATTGCCATAGTCGTCAGTCCTAATCGTAGTGGTTCATTTCGCGATGAAGTATGTAGCGTGGTTTCTTTGACAGAGCAGGTTTCCTCTCTCGGACTACTGGTTTCCTCCTACTTTGAACAACAACTAAAACATCCTGTCAACTATTTGACAGGCAATTCCTAATGATAGTCTACTGTATTTTTGGTACTGTATGTATAATGACCAGCAGAAGAGCATACTTTGTTAGTGACATACTCACTGGGCCAAACAACCAAATCAGGAATGCGCTCAAAACAACCTTCTCTCAGAGTGAATATCTCATGAAGGGTGTGCCCTGAAAGAGAAAACAGTGGTGACTAAAACGTGGTAGAATAGACCATTCTCAAATTCCCAGATCTGCGCACTTCCTCCGAAATTTCAACCATAACCTCGATCTGAAACCGGGTGACGTGACGCAATCCATTATTCAGCGATGGTCAAGTCTGACGCAACGTCATCGACGTCACTGTCGTGGGGCTGTCTGCGTCACGTCATTCAGCTTCAGACCGAGGTTATGGTTGAAATTTCGGCGGAAGTGCGCAGATCTTTCTCGTTTGCGCCAATTTGAGAACGGTCTATTAGGTAACTCAGATAAGCCTAGTTCATACTCCACCGCACAACCATTGTCGACGACCGATAGCGCGATCTTGTGTTTGATGCCGACCATGTCGTGCGATTTGGTCGGCGTCCGATCATGAGACTGTAATTACTTGAGTCATTTCATAATGCGTCGCCGTCACTGAAGTACGAATCAACTCCGCGCGATGCATGGACGCCAATGGTCGCGCGTCGAAGTATGAACTAGGCTGTAGACAGATTATTGCAGATGTCCCACTTACCATGAGCTCTGAACAGTCTGTCTCTCTGATCATCGGTGTAGCTGATACCTGACCATTTTATAGCATCAACAAAGGCGTCATTCTTGACAGGCGGAGGGATTTTTGAAGCACTGATCTCCGCCTGGGCGGGTGACCGGTGATCAAGACTCGCACCGACTGTCTTTTGCATCCAGTCTCTCAGCAAAGGCATAGTTTTACCACTGAGTTGGTACCTGAAGGCAAAGACCACAAATCAATCAGAAATTGACATGTGCCTGATGGGTGGGGGACACATATCTGTGTTGCATCTCCCCTCTCCCCCCACGGGGCTGTGACCCCCGGCTCTGACAGTGACACAGTCTCTAGTCCACAGCCAAAGCGTACATCAGCCTTGTGACTGGAGGCAACTGAACACAATCATCGCTATCGATGTATGCGTTCCGCGGCGCACATTGGTTACGACAGTGACACAATCCAGTCTTCAATCTGGAGCACGCACATCAGACAGGCAATGGCACTGAATGCTACACAGAAATTGTCGATGTCTTCCGACCGGACCACTTGGGAGTCATTTTGTGGGTCACATGATTCCATCTCATGACCAGGTGTGTTCCACAAATGACTGAGGAAATTCATTGCCAGCGCACATACATCGGAAGCAACTGAAGATGACTAGTTAAGCAATTGTTGGCAACAAGTAGAACATGAGCGACTGGCTGGAATAGCGGCAACAGCTGGCAATAGCGTTGTCGGTGCGCGTAGGCCTACATCGGCCTGTTTGAGCATCTCATCAGTTGCTGCTGGTTCCAGGTAGTCACCAACTGTATTGCCAGAAACGCCAAAGCCGGTAGTTGCTTCCAGTCGCAACCTGGCTGGTGGTTCTGACATTCTGACTTTACCTTTCCCCCGTGAATTCAATCAATCCATTCTTGTTCACCACAAACTTGGAATCTTTGTAGCCCCAGCCGTTCCATTTGAGAAGTTCTTGCCTGGAAATGAGATGAAAGATCTATCATCAGGAGAGCTTGGCCCACCATTACCGGCCACCAAGCAGGGCCCCATGCCAGATGCAGGGCAGCAGACCTTTCCGTTTTTTGACGGGCGCTAAAAAAATGTGCATGTGCCTGGCAAAGAATAGAAATTCTATTGTTTGCATGCGAGGTGTGGATGGTGAGTACAGTAGGCCTATTTATTTACCTGACTGGAGAGACAAATCAATCACATTAGGCTACTGTTGTCACAGCAAGGAAGGCATCAGATCGACAGATCCTCTAGGTTTTTAGAGGAGTTTTAGGGGTTGGCCTATCCCCATCCCAGGAATTATAATTTTATAATTCCTCCAAATCTAACACAGTCTAACACACAATCTAACAACCCCATCCCCATGACTGGGACGTTCTGGTATTGGGACATTTTGGTAATGGGACGTTTTGGTATTGGGACGTTCTGACTGGTAACCGGTGCATGCCCCCTCCCTGACAGCAGGCAGCTGGGGAAATAGGGCCGATCTAGCTGTCACCGATAAATCGGACGATCACCCACCGATCTGCAGTTCAGAAGCTAATTATCATAATTGATTCACTGCTGCAGGTCATGGCAAGTGTCAATATTTAGCATTTTTAATTGTTTTAACTGTGCAAACTCATCTTGACTGTATCTAGCATTGTCTAAAATGGTTAGGGAAGTGGTGAAAAGCTGTCAGTTGCTGCTTCTTACCTCTCAAAATGC
>NMRB01003798.1:0-13857 GCA_002633025.1 Notospermus geniculatus | reverse complement strand
ACGCGAGGCTCAATCCAGATTCAGCATGACGTTAAAAAGGGCACCTCCAACTTGAGCAGCATAGCTGGTTGCAGAGGGGTAGGCTACACTTCTGGCTCTGCAACCAGCTGGACACTTCATTCTCTTACACAGAAACTAAAAATATTTTATTCAGTTGAGGTAAGTCAAGTGATACTGATAGTATGCATGGTATCACATTCCTTGAAGTTCAGTTACTGCGCTTTTGAGTTTTACTTACTACTAACGAATTTTGTGTTACTGTTTACTGTTCATAGTTGGCCCAAGTACTGGTTGTGGTATGACTGGCTTGCTGATGAGTCCAGGTCAAACTGCATGGGCCCCTAACCTTTATGGACGAAACTGAAATCACCACACACACTCAGCACAGGCTGGGTTCAAGCAACTATAATTGTCCACTTTTTCACTGAGTGAATGACCCTGGTAAAAACTGTTCAGCCCCAACAAGGCTTTCATGGAGAGCCAAGTGGTGATTTCAGTCCAGGCCTTTTGCCTGTTGTTATTCTCTTCCAGCATACCAAGCCGCAGGGCACACAGACGGATCGAAATGCACAGTTCTCGTCGCAAGTTTAGTTATCTGCGCATCGTTATTATTCAAATGTGTTACGACGGCCGTTTGGTGCCAGAGTTAGGGGCTGCGTGGCGGGATTTTTGGGCCACTTGGGCGGCAAAAAAGGGCAGAGTGGCGGGACCCGGCAAGGGCATGGCGGCGCGCCACTCCATTTATTGCCAGGGGAATCACTGGCTAGTGGTGGTGCCTTGTGGGCACTCCCTATGTTAGTTAGGATACCTACGTGCGGTTTTTCGTATTTGCATGCGCAAATGCATTTTCTTAACAAACACAGCTTAATGGGATGATTTCTGGCAATCAGCAGGTGCACAAATCGGCAGATCTAGGCTATAGCTGATCGGCAGTTCAGCTGGTGACAGCTAGATCGGCCCTATTTCCCCAGCTGGCAGGCCCGCCTCCTATACATGTATATTCTACCGGTAGGCCTAATGTCATGTAGGCCTATGTTACAGTGCTGAGCCTGGACTGGAGAGTGCTGGAATGCATGCAGCAGTCGAGTGCAGTGGCCAGTGCATGCATGTTGCTGATCCAGCAGGAGGATGATCTGATCATTTTTGATGAAGATCATGAGATGACATTTTCCCCCTACCTTCTCCTTGGTATCGTCGGCGGTTCCCTCTCAACATTAATTTTCCTTGTTGTTTCAGCAGCACAGGGTTTAAACCTAACCCCAGCCGTCAATCTACCTCCCTGATTCTGCATAGTTGTCGCAGAAATGTCATTTACTTTCGGGAAAACCGGTAGCGTCTGCCCAGGTGTCTGCTTGGCATCCATCTTGGATTGGAACTTGGACTGGTCCAAAGGAGGGGAGATGGGTACTGCTTCACCTCAATTTGCCGCAGTCTTACCCAAAACAATGAATAAGGATTATATAATTCCTATATATTGTTATGATTTTGTTTGATCAATTTGTAACAAATATCATTTATGGGGCATGCAAATGAGAGAAATGATGATTATATGAAGGCAACATTGCTTCCTCTCTAGCCATGTCAAATAGTGGACTCGTCTACCACTCCAGTGGTTACGCCGATTGCCGTAAGAGGGCGCTAGCGTGCAATCACCTGATTTTACCCAGACAGGGCAAAAGATAACAACTTTGACCATTATCATTGAAGTCCATTGTGATTGTAAGTGTGTGTTCTCAAGAAGTGACGTAATTTGTCAAGAGACGACATCTTCGGGCAAGACGCTTAAAGGCACACACACACAAACCCAGCAGCCGGTGCGGTTCACGCACGGAGGAAAAATGAACCATTAACTTTATGGTTGAACCATGAACTGTGGACAAATAAACGTGAAATTCATAGTAAAACTGTGAACTTCACAGTTATTTGGCCACAGTTCATGGTTCAAACATATAGTTCATGGTTCATTTTTTCCAAATGTCGATACAGAAATTGCGATCGAGGAACTGCCTCTGAAAGATTTCTGTGTTGACACTTCATTGAAATACCACGGCGTTGAAGCCATTCGCTTGCGAGAATCGCACTGAAATCTAGTTTGGGTGTGTCCTTCATACTGTGTGACGAAAACCCAGCGACCGTACCGGTACCTGTTGGAAATTTGTTTGATTTGCAGCTGATAAACCCTCACGTCATTCCAAGAAAGAACTCACATACAAGACATCTAATTTACATAAAATATTTTATTTACAAATTGTTTTTGTGAAGTTTTAAATACCTATTTACAGAGAAATGATAAAAAACATCAGTGGGCTGCTTTGCACAAACATCAAGCTCCCTTTAAAACAAAACTGCATTGTATCAAGCGATATTCAACTTCAATACAACAACTGGACAACCGGGCCTACATATGCATGTACCGTAGTACTCTGCTTTTACATCAAATCTATCTTATTTTGCATGTAATCATTTTACAGACAGGGAAACAAGGGAAACACATCCTATCATCCAGACAGGGAAACACATCCTTTATCATCAAGAAAGAAAAAGATTTGACATTTACAAAGAACCTATTCATCATAGCATAATACACCAGCACAAAATTCCACAACAGAAAAGTGTTAAGTATGAAAACTACCATAACGAATAACATCATACAGAGTAGACCATGAGGTCGGGTTCGCATACAGCTACACGGACTGCAAACAAAGGTTTCATGGTCATGAACCCTTTGCGAAGCCATTGTTCGCTGGCATATCTGTGTACCGTGTAGCTCTATGTGAACCTGGCCTACAGTACTACAGTTTAATGAATAACTTGGGACTCAACCCCCCCTCACACCCTTAAACGGGTGCTTCTTGCTGTGCACAGCATGGAAAGCAAGCACAACTGCAAACGTAAAGGTGCCTATCCACGTGAGAGTTTTCTCGCAGAAGTTGGCTCACAATGGGCAATTCACTATTGTTTGTTTCCTCACGGCTTATGTTGAGACCATGACACAAACAAGTCTTGGAATTAAGTTGCCCATTGAGAGCCAACTTGTGCAAGAAACATCTCCCATGGACATGCACCTTAACAAATTGGGCACCGGTGCATCACATGGTTTACAAACAATGCTAGAACTGAAAGTTATTAACTTTCACGGGCAACAAAACATGTAGGCCTATTATATCAAGTCATTGGTCTGTCACTCGCGATCCAGCCCGGTTGTACATGCCAATTTAGGCGAACATCTACCATGTCTTCCGGTAATATTCTCAAGTGCTCCGCCACATGAGAGTTCTCAAAAATGTTGGCTCTCAATGGGCAACTCACTGTTGTTGGTTTCCATAGGACTTACTGAGACCAATGCCACAAGCAACTGCCCACCGATTTCTATGGGTGAGTTGCCCATAGAGAGCTAACTCCCAGAAGAAAACTCATGTGGAGGAGCGCCTCAGAGCCTAGTCGACAAATGTGTGACGGTCTAGGAAAACCCGTCGGATGTCATGTTTGAGGAAAGTGTTAATAGCCTTGGTGAACCGGCACATTTCAATAGCTGAAATGTACTACGTGACAGGTAAACAGTAGTAGATCAATGCACAGGCAATCTGACAGCCCTTGTTGATCATTCAGTGACATTCGATGGGTTTTCCTAGACCGCCACACAAATATAATACAACTGATGATCATGTCTTTTTACAATGGAATGCTTCAGGCCGACTTGGTGGAGAAATGAATGAAACATTTTATGTACAAATGACAATGATTATGAAATGATAATATCCTCAAAATTATCCACATCAGTTGTTTACAACAGATTAGTGAATAAATACCATCATTTTAGATAACCTTTACAAGGTTTGAGACAGTGTATGACCATTATTTTGTATTTAAAAAGTCGTAATGTGCTTACGATGGGTCCAGAACCGAGGAGACGAGGTCAATAGATGACATGATGAATTTCTTTATAACTGGAGGAAATGAAAATAGGCCTTGGCAGTATTAAAAAGGGTTAATACAGGTTCTTCACACGACGTCACATTTCCATGACGACACGATGCCGCCATATTGGCCGTCAAAATGCCAAGCGACACTAGGCATGAACACAGTGTCAAGACACGCATCATGACGCCAAAATGCCATGACGTGACAGTCTTATGTTGTCACCGGCCATTTGACAGCCAACGTGGCCGATTCTTCGGAGTCACGTGACTGTTGTGACATCAGTGAAGAACCTCTCTACAGGGGCACATAAGCAAAGGAGACACATCTTCATTTCTTTCGTTTTGACTGCGTTCTCTTCTTTGGTTCAGCCTTGGGCTCCCTCCTGGTGACCGCCGCCGTCGTCGTGTTCCTCGGTAACAAAACCCACACGCCATCTGACGTCATCTGTAATGAGTACTCATCAGGATTATAGGGGTCGCCATTCGAGTCCTTCAACGACTTGAAAACCTCTGCGTAAAGATTGTCGTATTTTCGCCTCATCATGGAGATCTCATCTTCCATATTCCGTCGTTCCTCCTGCAGCTGTGCGCCCGTCTCTTTAAATGCGTCGACCTCCTCTTGTAACGCGTCAATCTCATCCATTTTTCGTTTACGACAACTCTGCGCGGCTAGTTTATTTTTCCCGCGCCGTCGTATATCTTTTATCAGCTGCAACTGTTCATCAGTGAGTGGCTTTTCCTGTATATACGTGTTCAATTCCTCAACTGGCATTTCCGTGATTTCTTCAACACTCAGCGGTAATTTCAGATTCCTGATGCGTTTTTCGTCCCTCGTCTCCCGAACTTTATCCTTCTCCTTCTTGGCATACAGCTTCACCTCCCGCGGAGGCTGACCAGGCTGCGTATGGTACGTGTGATTATGATTAATTTGACGTATACTGCTCGCCGACGGACGACGACCCGTATCATTAGACGCACTCGAGTAATTCAAATGGTTGTCATGACTACTGCTGCTGTAGTCGCTAAAACTTCCATCGCTGTCGTAAAACTCGTCCTTGGGTTTTCTTCCCTGTGATGATGATTGGTAGCCCCCGCCAGTCGCACCCAGGAGAGAGTCGTACGGTGAATTGTTTCTTTCAGAATCTTCCTCCATGTCCTGAAACCAGAGAAATAGATTTGTGAATTAAAACGTTTGGTATTTTTACTGATTTTTGACGAAAACATCATTCAGTCTTTCTGACTTAAGTTCCCCAAGCAGTAAGAAACTTGAGACAAAGATTCTTCACAATTTACACAATACAGTTACAAGCGGAGTTGCATGTTTTAGATGAAAACTTACCCTGCATGGTGAGGACATGCCACTAATGGCCGAATCAGCATATGTTTCACTGGTAGTTGTACTCATAGACATCTGTCTGGGGCGTCTCTCTTCAGCTGCTAAAAGGAATGATAGACATTGAATGCACAGCTGATTACATTGTACCTCTGGAGAACTTTTTGAACTTTTCTTCCCCTTGTCCGTAAGTTTTTGGAGCAGGGGGGGGGGGCTTATTTTGAATACTGCAAGTTCACAGTTTACTCACTCCTCATTATACTGTACTGGGATATTCAAATAGACTATCAGTCCAAAAGAGTGCAGCACCTGATGGGGCAGCGTCATGACATCCCGCACGTCATTTCTGAACGCCATGACATGACTCGAAAAAAATCCAGTTGTTTCAGCGATCATGACATCGGGAAACAATTTGATTTTTTTTGTTCACGTAAAGACATCATGAAATGACGTGCGGGACGTCATGACGATGCCCCGTCAGGTGCTGCACTCTTTTGGACTGATATCGTCTATCGGTGGCTATGAGCTCTGGCACAAGTAGCAGGATAGTTGAAAATATAATGCAAGGTGTTGCTGCTTGCTTTCTTTTTATTATGAGACCCTGATTATCCTGTTGTGAAGGATCAGGTTCGGAACTTACCCTCTGTTGGACTACAGTCCATATCCACCTGATTAAAATCATCAAAATCCATCTCGCCAAGGTCGTCTTCCGATTTCAGCAAGTCCATCAATGATGTGTTTCTGACAGGTAGGGCAGGCTCGACTGATGAGACGTTCGGAAACAAGACATCACTGGATGTGAAATCAAAGTCGGTGTCATTGCCGTTTGTCGGGAGTGAGGAGTTGAACTCGGGGGTCAGATCAGGCCCTATGGAGAGAGAAGATACGCATTGAGCATTTTGAGTCAAGAGAGGAGTGCCTGGAGAAAAGTTCCACTGTCAAAGAGAGTTGCCCTCTCTATCACACGGAAAGCAGGTAAGACAGGGGATTGAACCCTAACCCCAGAGGTGGCAGGCGCTGACGTTTCCACTCTACCACTCTGACAGCCAAAAGTGCCACTCTGAGGCGGGATTCATTGGCGCACGGATCCGGTCCGTTTCCAGTCCGTTTGCCCCTTGTTTTCCGGATACGACAACGCAAAAGTCCATTTGATAGATTTTTTACGGACCTGAATCGGACAAAATCTTGGCACCAATGAACCCCGCTTGACAGATACAAAAGATCTACCGGTACAATGCCTCTTTGACTTACCATGGTTCTCCTGCGGTGACGTAAAGCTGTCCGGTTGAAATATCTCAGTATCGTTAGTCTGGCTCACATCGTTCAACATGATGCTTGTTAAATCGTCCCAACGCTGCTCGAGACTCAAGGTACGACTGAACATCGGCGGTGTGTGGTGTGGTTCGTACTGCAAAGAAACATTTTGTTCATAGAAAACTGACTCGAAAGAGAAAACTCATGAGGCAGTGATTTTAGATGTACAGCTCGAGAAAACCGGAGTAGCCCAAGAAAACGTGTAGTCAGAGAGACGCCCTATCGACTACAAAATGAGTGTTTCTGACCTGGATTGAACCCTGAACTTCATGGGTGGCATGTGGTGACTGCACCACTCAGACAGACTGTAACACGAGTGGCCAGAAGTGAAATGCAAGGACAGTTCATTTTTGTCAATTGAGGAATCTGAGTTGTGATCCTTGAGAAAATGGGAGGAAGCTATGAAGCAACAAATTGCAGCGATTATTCTGTACAGCACAATAAATAATCCCTGTAATTTGCAAGTGCATAGCTTTTTCCGTTTCCCAAGGATCACAACTCAGATTCCTCAAGTGACGAAAATGAACAGCCCCTTTACAATGCATCACCTGACACAACCTAAATGTTGACTCGAAAAAAATCCAGTTGTTTCAGCGATCATGACATCGGGAAACGATTTTTTTTGTTTCACGTAAAGACATCATGAAATGACGTGCGGGACGTCATGACGATGCCCCGTCAGGTGCTGCACTCTTTTGGACTGATATCGTCTATCGGTGGCTATGAGCTCTGGCACAAGTAGCAGGATAGTTGAAAATATAAAGCAAGGCGTTGCTGCTTGCTTCCTTATTATTATGAGACCCTGATTGTCCTGTTGTGAAGGATCAGGTTCGGAACTTACCCTCTGTTGGACTACAGTCCATATCCACCTGATTAAAATCATCAAAATCCATCTCGACAAGGTCGTCTTCTGATTTCAGCAAGTCCATCAATGATGTGTTTCTGACAGGTAGGGCAGGCTCGACTGATGAGACGTTCGGAAACAAGACATCACTGGATGTGAAATCAAAGTCGGTGTCATTGCCGTTTGTCGGGAGTGAGGAGTTGAACTCGGGGGTCAGATCAGGCCCTATGGAGAGAGAAGATACGCAGTGAGCATTTTAAATCAAGAAAGGAGTGTCTGGAGAAAACTTGCATGTCAAAGAGAGTTGCCCTCTCTATCACACGGAGAGCAGGTAAGACAGGGGATTGAACCCTAACCCTAGAGGTGGCAGGCGCTGACGTTTCCACTCTACCACTCTGACAGCCAAAAGTGCCACTCTGAGGCGGGATTCATTGGCGCACGGATCCGGTCTGTTTCCAGTCGGTTTGCCCCTTGTTTTCCGGATACGACAACGCAAAAGTCCATTTGATAGATTTTTTACGGACCTGAATCGGACAAAATCTTGGCACCAATGAACCCCGCTTGACAGATACAAAAGATCTACAATGCCTCTTTGACTTACCATGGTTCTCCTGTGGTGACGTAAAGCTGTCCGGTTGAAATATCTCAGTATCGTTAGTCTGGCTCACATCGTTCAACATGATGCTTGTCAAATCGTCCCAACGCTGCTCGAGACTCAAGGTACGACTGAACATCGGCGGTGTGTGGTGTGGCTCATACTGCAAAGTAACATTTTGTTCATAGAAAACCAACTCGAAAGAGAAAACTCACGAGGCAGTGATTTTAGATGTACAGCATGAGAAAACCGGAGTAGCACGAGAAAATATGTAGTCAGAGAGACGCACTCTCAATTACAAAATGAGTGTTTCTGACCTGGATTGAACCCTGAACTTCATGGGTGATGTGATGTTCTCACTGCACCACTCAGACCAACTGTAACATGAGTGGCCAGAAGTGAAATGAAAGGGACAGTTCATTATTGTGAATTGAGGAATCTGACTTGTGATCATTGAGAAAATGGAGAAAGCTATGAAGCTGCAAATTGCAGCGATTATTATGTACAGCACAACAAACACTCCCTGCAATTTGCAAGTGCATACGTTTTTCCGTTTCCCAAGGATCACAACTCAGATTCCTCAAGTGACGAAAATGAACAGCCCCTTTACAATGCATCACCTGACACAACCTAAATGTGCCTGACTGTTGTTACATACCATTGGACGTACTGGGGGCGTTGCACCATCGATACTTTGGGGCACGATGGCATCCGTCAAAAATCTCCCCTCGTTCAACAATGGTTGACCTAAAGCATCATTGGCAACCATGGAATTTAGATTCTCAATTTCTTCAACAAGGGTTCTTGGTATTCCTTCATCTTGGGAGACATCGAATGAAGTTTGTGATGTCTCTGCTAGGTCTGCGGCAGCTTGGTTCGTCAATTGGGCATCAAGGATTTTCAATGCCTCATCGATGTCAAACTACAATGAAAGAACGGTACATCAGCATAAAATACAATGGTTTCTTCAGAAGCATGCCTAGCAAGGAATTCTTTACACTCGGCCCCAGTGTGTATCCGACGTCCCGGTCTGTCTCACACTGGCACTTTTGGGGCTCAAAAGCCGGTAACACCACTAGATGGCACTCACTGGGCTCCAGCCAATCACCACGGACGCTTGTTCCTCACTCGGAAATTCCGCGAAACTAAAGCGAAATGAGAAGTGCCTTGTGAAGTGCTGCCACCATGCGGTCTTCACGACTGTTTAAAACCTCTAAAAGAGCCACAGACGTGGAGTGTGACTGACCGAAGGGGTGAGCCGGTAGCGTCTGGCCAACGAGACTAGAAATTCTTTGGATGATCTTTGCTTTTGTCGTGATGGTAGCCAGGTATAAATTATATAAATTACCATTTCATCAAGAGGCTCTGACTGGCTAGTGTTCTGGTCCGTGGTGTCTTGTACAATGAGAAGAGGCTCCACGTCTTGGTTTGTTGACAGGTTTGGCATCGAGATCCATTCACCTGTTCAAAGAAATTTGTACATATTTTATTTTTAACGTTTTTTCAGCCAGAAATTTTTCGATGCTTCCAACAGGCTTAGTAGAGAACATGCAGGTGACGTCATTGTGTCATGCGGTCAGTCCATATTGGATGACAAATGACGTCGTCGACCGACCCACGTGGTGCACTTTGTCTTCGGCGCAAGTGTAGTGTGTGGGACTTCAACCCATGACGATGACACACTTTGTCGTGGACGTCAGTACGGTCAAAAGTGATGACCCAAAGAGCCACACTCTCTGGCACTCAGTGCAGACGTAGTCAATTATGTTAGCAACAAAAGACCCAGAACAGGGGTGAATGAATCGAATTGAATACTGCAACAAAATAAGGTGGGGATATATTTTGCTTATTTCCCAGGGCTTCCAATGAGGAGCCTGCAGAACTAGTGATATTGGGAGGCGCCGTGAGCGGATGTATGTTTTTTCCGTGTTGCACCACATCAAGGACGTCGTGTCGCGACATCATTGTGTCACTTTGCTTAGTGCTGGACGTCTTCGGTAACTGCTCACTTGTTGCGATACAAAGTTCAGCAGGTTCCTCACTACAATTTTACTAATACTACGATGTTGACATAGAGATATTTCTCACCTGTTTCACTGTCCACGGAGTATCCAGCCGGCGGTTCACCATCTTCTGATTTCTCCACCGGTTCTGGTTTCTCTGTTTTGATCTCATACGGTTGGCTCTTTTCCCGGAAATTTGCATCGAATGCATTCCGGCTGATCCCGAGATCAATGTCTTGCTGCCAAAGGACTTCTATGAGATCCATATCCTGTGAAGACAAGAAGATTTTTGTTCTCAGTTAAAACATTCACATCAGAAGGTGTCAGAGTACAGACTGATTAACAGATGTGGCGACAGGATTCGATAACATGAGCTGAAAAAGAGTATTGGTGAAAATTTGGACATGAAATGAAAGCATGTCTTCTTGTTTAAAAGTAGTCCATCCATGCCACATTTCCAAACAAGTATCAAAGAATTCCGCGAGTCAGACTGAGACAAATAGAGAACGCCAATATTCCAGAACTTACACAGTATTAGTACTAGTAGGCCTTTACTGTACTTTTCAGAATATTGTGAGAGCCAAATAACTAGGCACAACTGGTGAAATTCCCAATCAAAGTTCTATCAGTAGCAATCTTTTCGAGGTGATGAGGAAACAAATTCAGACATGTAAAATATGAAGATGCAATTCCACACACAGACAAAGTCACACAATCACACATCCACCATTTCCTTTCAGACCTTTGTCTTATGCAAGAGTACCCAGTGGTAATGTAGACCTGCACTGAACGTACACCATCACGTGAAAACGTGATGAGCCGACTGGGTTATTGACCCGATCCTGATATTGAGTACGTCACGACTGGCCTAGATTCACAAACAATTGATTTGAGTACCACAGATTTCCTTTCAAACAATATTTGTTTGTTAAAATGGATCATTCATTGCCACTAACAATACTCTAACGTCCAATCAGGCGTGTCGCAATAATTTCGGCTTTGGAAATTCAGAACTAGTATCGCCACCAGGTACAAGTTAGTAGAATAGTACCGGTATTCAATAGGCCCACAGCTGTGTCAACCATTAGAAAACATCATGGCCTACTTTTTAGTTATGTATTTAGGACGAAGGCTAAAGTTGGTTACGTAGCATAGAAATCTCTGAGATCACCACTGCCAGCCATGTCTGTGACTGAACTTAAACTTGTGTTTACGGTATCACCTCAGCGAGTTTTGTGTCTACATGTATAACACGTGGCTCACCGACCAACGCTATTTCCAAGCACGGAGTAGATGAATTTGTATGACTGCAAAAAAAGTGCAACCAGGTCATGCAGGTAATATACATGTAGTTCAGAATTTTTAGAAGTCCAATTGACATCATGATCCAACAATCAGCCAAGAAACCAGACAAAACAATCCAGGCCTTTCCGTTTGACGGGCGCGAAAATGTGCCTTGCACACAATAGAATTTCTATTGTTTGTGAGGCGCATGCACATTTTAGCGCCCGTCGAACGGAAAGGCCTGCAATCAGCTGACAAACCAACAAAATAAACGTCTGGTGGAGGCTTCGATAAAACATCAATGTGTACCTCTTTTGTGAGATCAGACGCCTGGTTTAACGAAGTTGACGTCGACGGTTGTAAAATTCCCACAGGTCCTTCAGTTGTCTCAGAATTATGCTGGACATTTCCACCGTTTGGTGCAACCTGAGCTTCTGTGCCGCCACTCGCCGTGCCGGAATTCCCTGTCGCTGTGTCAACCACAGATCTCTCGGTAATGTCCCTCACAAGCCAAGCATTTAAGTTTGTATCGTGCGCTCTTATCCGACGCTGGCCGTCATGCAATGACCGCAGGTCCCTCATGATTGAATTCACAAAGTAGTCATTGTCCACAGCTTTCGGTGATATAATTTGGCCGCCATAGCGACTGTGCCATGACGGGCTGTGGAAATGAGCTTGCGAGTACGCTAGACTTTGGCCGAGGATCATTTCCGTGATTTCAGGAGTGTCAATTGTATTGAAATAGTTGTTGATGTCCGTTCTAAGCAGACTGAGTATTATTGCCACTTGGACGATTCCATCCGCGAATCCTTTCTTCATTGCGAACTGATATGTTGTCTCTCGATTTTGAGCAAAGAAGCTGAGCACCAAAATGACTCTCAGTCTCGGAGAGCTGAGTCCGAATTATCAAATAACTTTCAACAAAATCCAACAAAAGTGACTTAAATTCACAATGTCATCTTCCACAGTTGGTATTTGAAAAGGGAATGTTCCTATGTTTGACAGCTAGTTCACAAACCCAGTGCCGTGTTTTATCTGGCTGTGTGTCACATGCACATGAACAGCTGGCGGGGAAACCCCATTGTTCTAAAAATAGCACACGTGACTCATCGCGTCGTTCGAGATGATTCCCCACATGCACTACGCAAACAATGAAATGCCTGGAGACGGCTGAAAGAAAGCACTCAACCGCACAACAGCAGCAATATTCTGATCGATCGTCAATCTCCACAAAGTCTCTGATGAATAAACTACCAACTTTTCTTGGTAAAAGCAAAATATAATGCGATCTTGTAGGAAATACGGGAGGTTTTTAGACACTGTCGGCGTGTTCTCTGAGAGGATGATTCAGCAACATTTCTCGGTGTCTGCGCATGCGTCGAGTGAAATAGCGGAAGTTGCGAAAGATGAGCTATTTTTAAAGCTGAACTATCCACGTCATCGTGTGAGCTAAAAGTGTGACCCCGGGAGTGTGACGAAGTAGGCCTAGGCCTATATACGCACGATGAGGTCACAAACCAGGGCCCATTCGTAACTTCTCTCATGATAAGACACTGACACTGCTGCCACTGACTGACACTGATCTGTCATCAGTCTGTCCATTCGGCAAGCTATTCAGCCCCTTCAGCATTTCCCCCACACGAGCCCCATGCTTATAAAAAGCCTCCGGGAAAAAAGACACTGACGCTGGTCTGCTGTTACTGTTCTGTCTGTCCGTCAGGGTCGTTAGACGTATAGCCTAGTGTGAATGTGAACTTACTCAGTAGTCCCACAGCACAGGCTACTACATACCGGTACTAGCTTGGAGCTATCTACATGTAATTCACAACCAGTACAGTTAGGCCTACTCATCAACCTCACCCATGAAGTCTTACATCCATGATCAATATGACAGGCTCAAGGATGGGAGGGGAAGAGAACGGAGGAGGGGCATTCTTTTGAAATCACAATACCCTAATTGGGCCTAACTTGTTCATGAATGAATCAAACGGGGGTTGGTCTAGGCCCCAAGGAGTGAATAAAGGGGCGCCCCCGGCACCCTCTTGCAAAAAAATACTAGGATCACCAAGGAAAAGAGGGTCCCTAGGGGCATGACACTGTTGACATGACAACTGTACCAGTAACCACGGCAACCACGCCGCCACGCCCTTTGGGGTATCATTTTGCCAGCATGGAGTACGGTAACATGGTACCAGCCTCGACCCGATCAATCAAAACAACTTACCACAGAGTCGCGGAAATGAAATGGGGTCAAATAAACTGACTGTTTTCGTCAAGAATGTCCCTTGATAGCCGGTCCTATCCACCTCAGACAACAGTTTGAGACACACTCTAACGTCTGCTATGGATGTTAATCCTCAAAGATTAGTAAAAGTCACAGAAAATATGCGATTAAATCAAAGACTGGAGTGCAACTACTGGTGCTCGAGATCGACTGGTGCCTTGCCTTTGTAGCGCTCCTGTGTACTAGACTCAACCGGAACACCGGGACCAAATCCCGCGAGATATTGCGAGAATTGGGTTTGGGATTTAGTCCCGGAGGAAAAATCACCGCCGCCATCTTG
>NMRB01003797.1:0-24006 GCA_002633025.1 Notospermus geniculatus | reverse complement strand
TTCCGTGCGCGGAAACGCCCGAAAGCATTGTTTGTTTCCGCTTCGTTGGTCACGGCGCGAAAAAAAAACAATGCTTTCGAGCGTTTCCGCGCACGCAAACGCGCCAATGGAAAGCAGGCCTTTGGCCTAATGGATTCAAATGGATTGAAAATGATTAAAAGAATGACTTTCTAAAAAGATCAGGTTTTCAAAGCCTTTTTGAAGGTTGGAAAGTTTTGAATGTCACTCAGTGATTTGTGGGAGGGCATTTCAAAGGCTTCTGGAGCGGTGACGTATAGGCAGGCCTAGGCCTATGACCAAGACGAAAGACCCGCGCGCCGAGGGCGCGAAACGACCAGAGCACGGGAGGACCCGTAGACAGGAATTATTTGAAATAACTGCATGTAGCCTTCGATATATTTTTGGTGCCAACATGTGCTTTTGTCACAGTCTTCGCTCGGTGCCTCTATTCAGGATGTTCTGCGCATGACACGGGGCTGTCTTCGCGGCTGTCCACGGTACGCCTGGAATCGAAGCACTAGTTTACTTTCTCCGACGATTAAACATGGTGGACGGATGTTTCCACATTGCAAAATCATTCATGAAATAGAGCTATTTTTCGTTTCTCTTACATCAGGATTAGAATCGTCCTCATCAAAATGAAGACCAGATACAGTACAATTGATCTGCGAGTCGCAATCAATGAATTGAATTCTCAGTATGTGATTTTTGAACGGCCTTAGGCCTAGGCAAGGCCGCAGTCACGTGCCTACCGCCTACGCCTAGATTCATGGATTGCAAAACACTTTCTTGAGTTTGATGGGGGGGGGGGTACGTTCCTGCTACTAGGGCCTACTAGGCCTAGTTCAGCCACACTGGCTAGAGACTGCATCTGGACCGTGAACAGGATATGTTGAATCTTGACTTGGCCTAGGCCTAGGCCACCGGTAGGCCTAGGGCAGGCTAGGCCTAAATGACTGTAGGCCTAGGCCTAGCTAGGCTAATAGGCCTAGGCCTAGTGTTATTCGATAATTCGGTGTTCGTGGATGCGTTTTGATAAACGACTAGACTGCAAGTAGTAGGCTAGGCCTACAGGAACAGGTAGGCATGGGCCTCCCCCGGTAATGCCTGTTAGTGTTGATTGCTTGAATGCGAACCATAAGTATGGACATGGTGGTAGTGGTTAAAATTGAATTTGTCGCTGAAGTGACTCTCTCCTCTCATTGAATTGCTTCTCTTCATTTCAGATTGCTTGGGATGCGTGTCGCCAACTGCTATGATATCGATCACAAGACTTACCTGATTAAATTAGCTAAGTGAGTAGTGTAAGAATGTAATACAAGTGGCTTTGGCTTGTCTTGGGTCCATTTTCTCAGTTACCAGTACTTTTATATTTGTTGCTGCATGTTCATCTGTACATATTAAAGCTTTCATTGATTTACATTTTCAGGCCTGATATGAAAGCAATGGTGTTGATAGAATCAGCCAGTAGAATTCACATCACTGGATATGAGTGGCCAAAGAATGTTTCGCCTTCCAGTTTCTCTATGAAGGTACGCAAGAATCTATCATGAGACGGGATATTCTCGAGCAAGTCTTGCTTCCTGTTTGTTTAGGGGTCTTATTTCATACAGTTGGTTCAATGTCCCTGGACACCTTTTCCTTTTGGACTTGTTTGTTCACACTAATCAGAGATAAGTGGTTAAAATGACCTAGAGGCACTTTCCTCAGCGAGTTGGCCTTGATAGGCAGGAAACTGGATAGAGTGACAGTTCAGAAAGGACAGATGGAAGCACTGCCCTTGATATGGTTGAATGAGCATGAACTAGTCTTCTTTCTTTTAATCACTATTCAAATCCTTTTCTAGCTGAGAAAACATCTGCGTACTCGCCGTCTTGAGAAGGTAGAACAGCTTGGTATCGACAGAATCATTGACCTTCAATTTGGATCTGGGGAAGCTGCATATCATCTTATTGTAGAATTGTATGATAAGGTATAGATATTTACTTCCTCAGCTTATCAGCTTTCCTTTGAATGAGTGCTGGTCCTGTGTTACAGAAAGGTGGAATAGACGGATGGAGAAAACAGAACCAGAATGATGCTCCAGATTGATTTCAGTGATTACTGGAGTAATCACATTATTGAGCAAATAACATGCACTGTATTGCTTCATGAAGAATATGGATGGATGATCACGTGATTCACTTTCCTTTTTGATAATGATCATTTGTTTTAAGGGTAATTTGGTACTGACTGACTTTGAATACACCATCTTGAATATCCTTCGAGTGCGATCTGATGAGAGTCAAGATGTCAGGTTTGCTGTGAAGGAAAAGTACCCCTTAGATGCAGCCCGCCAGCCCGTTCCTCTCATGCCAAAGGAGAAGTAAGTTGTCCAGGAACATTTCTGTCTTTGTCAAGTGAGCTAAAAACATCAACAAATTGAATTACATTGTTTTCTTTGACAATGACTAGTGCTAGTAGTCGTGGCAATCCCCTAATATTTTCCTGAAATCCAGAGTATATGGCATTGAACATTATTGATAAACTCCCACTGTGTTATATTTTCCAATGATTCCCATATTAAAACCCTCATTACTTATTCCATTACAGATTGGTGGAGATTCTAACCAGTGCTAAAGATGGTGATATGTTGAAAAAAGTCCTCAACCCACATTTTGGTACGTACTGTACATGTATACATTGGTATTAATTACTAACTGCTTTGGACTCCTCAAAGTCAGCAGTACATCACTATCTTTCTTTTTTTCTTCAGAATATGGCCCAGCAGTCATTGACCATTGCCTGCTAAGTGCTGGTTTGCCTGAAAATGCCAAAATTGGGAAAGGCTTTACGTTGGCTGAAGGTTTGTTTTACTATTACTAGTTTTACAAGTTAAGAAGTACATGTAATAAGCTGGCACAGTGAAATTTCACTACTGCATTCCCAATTTACAATTAGCCTACTCATAATTTCTTAACTAATTGAAGTCTGAGTACTTACTAATTTGGTTCCACTCAGAATTTCAATTATTTCAGACATGCCAAAGTTAATGACAGGATTGGAGATGGCAGAGAAGATTCTTGAAGATACATCCACTGATGCACAAGTTAAGAAGGTTTGTAAATACTCCATCCAAAGACTGCAATATCTTTTCTTGGGATTATGAAAAAAGTGAGAAGCCCTATATGACCTACCTGCTCTCCAGAGCGGAAGCAGTTGAGTTGGTCTTGGAAATCCTATTCACAAGTCTGTTCTAAGTGGATATAAAGAGAAAAGAGACTGTTTTGACAATGAGAATGAGATCTTGTAGAATTGTTTATTTCAACACGGATTACAGAGACATTTACATGTATTATTTACATGTACATTTTTACTTGGTGTTGATAACAAGATGAATATCACGAGAAAAGGAACATTCCAAAACAAAATAAAACAAAACAAAAAGAAATAAAAAACATATCTGTTCAACGAAATATGTTGCCCAAACAATGTTGCTCGTTGTTCAAACTGAGTAATGAAGATCTAAAAACTTAAAGATGGTTATGCTTCCTGGAAATGAAATATTTCCCGTGACTCTCAATGATTCCTTCAAATTTTTTTTCAAGGGAGGATACATCATTCAGAAGAGAGAGACCAAGGCAGCCAGTGCTGGGTCAGAAGGTGGTGATCTTCTAACGTAAGTAGGAAAAAATTCAAATTCAAATATAAGTAGAAACAAAATAAGAGGGAATGCATTCACCAGCATTCATTCAGAGCCAGATGCTTTCACAGTTCTTACACAGGACACATTCACTCATCAGTCATTTCATGGCCACCATTCATGTCCATCCTCCCTACACACTGAGGGATTAACATAGCTGCGTTTTCATCCCCCTTGCTGGTCAATTTTTACTGGGTCCCAAAGAGGGATTCTGAAATTGTTCATGAAGATGTCCAACTTCAAGGGAAGGGAGGGAAGCCTCTGCAGTGAGATCATCTTATTACAGATGGCGCCTCCAGGTACTTGAATCCATTTGTGACCCGTGCCAGCAAAATGAGTCGGAATGCACAGAGAAGAAGACCCAAAGTGCACCAACAGATTGTTGATTTCAGTATTGTCTGGCCATTGTGAAATTTGACTTTGTCAATTTCTGGAGTTGTTCCTGGTGTCATGTTGAGTCTTCTTTCCGGGGCATTCTGACTCATTTTGCTGGCACGGGTCACATTGGAAGAAGAATCCTTCCCACCACCTCCAGGGACAAGCACTAGCTTGGCGAGTTTTCTTAACCCCCTTTGCTTCTTACCTCACAAGTAAACTGACCAGTTCTGGAACTTACATGTATTCCGAGAGGTGTCCCACTTGTAGAGTGGCAGTTCATTTTGTGGAAAACCAACAACGAAGGGTTTTTATGCCTGAAGTTTCATACGTTCACATGTACCTATGTTGATTTCATGATGCTGTTGGTGGAGTTCATTGCTCATTCCCATCTGTAACCACACAAATCATACCCTCAGGCACCTTTTCACTTGATCCTTCAACTTCACTTTCATTCCAGAATAAAAATTTAGGCAATAAATCACTCATATTTCAAACCAGTATTTCAAAACTAAAAGAAAAACCCAATAAACACAAAAAATGTCAAAAACTACATCACATCACCACCCGTTGCTGTCCTCATCAACATGAGGAGTTCACTTGAGGACTTACATACATCAAGAGTACTGTAAAAAAGGAAATTTTCACAGCTTTACAAGACAGCAAATTCGTTTGTTTTAGAATTTGTCTTAGATATTTGGTATCATAACAAATTGTACATTTGAGTTGAAATTTAACACTTCTTTCAAAAATTTTTATTGAACAGGGTTAAGTCCAAAACCATTTGGCAAAGACATAGAGAAGTTTGTTGCATGCACTTGATTGTGTACACACATACAAAATTGCAAACATTACATGTAATACCTTCTAACCGTCAGTCATTGATGGACTGTCTAGTGTCTGTTATCATTGAGGCCTAGTTTGTTGGTAATTTTCTCCACTAACCTGGCAACATCCTCTTGCATGACACTAATACACATTGACATGGTAGCTAAACCAAAAAGCACATAAAAAGCACACAGCGCTGCCTTCTCCGTGTCCTCTCCCGAAACAGTCTGCGCACCAGGAACATAGTCCCCGAATCCAATCGTACTGAAAGTGATGAAACAGAAATATGAACTTTCCAAGTAGCCCCAGCCCTCCCAGAGATGGAAGAGTACGGCCCCAAATGCCATATACACTGTCAAGATAAACAGTGCTAGTAATATCGGCACGTGAATTTCCTCATCTTCTTCTTGTGCCTTTTTGGCAGCTTCCTCATCCCCAGCTTCAATGTCCCCATTGGTTCCTGGTTCTCCTGGATCTTGGTCTTTTCCTGCCTTGTCGTCATCTCCCAGTGGCTTCTTCTCCTCTTCCTCCTTGGTGCTGCCATTTGGTGCATCGCTCTTCATCAGTTCGGCATCAGTTGATGTTTGATCCTTTACTTCATTCTGTAAAATTTAAAGGCGTAACTTTTTCAAAATACGACCACCACTGAAGTGGTTAACTGTGCGTAAAATGCTGTTAAATGTGTATAACACTTTATTCAGCCTAAGATGATGCATATTTTTGGGGGGGAGGGGTCTGTACCTGTTCTGGCTTCTTCTTCTTCTTCTTGTGGCTTGGTTGGAAACATTTGACCAGTCCGGCATAAATGAGACGTAGAATGTTGGCCCAGATGGAACCTATGTATGCCATGCACAGTAACATAAGTGGTATGCCAAATAGGGCATAGATCATGGTCACTACCCTACCCCAGGCTGTCTTCGGGACAAGGTTACCATATCCTGAAAGGAATGCGTACTGTATTACTATTACATGTATAACGCAGCAGTGTGATGTATCTGGAGTTGACTAAGTACAGCAGTGTGACTTACCTATTGTTGTAATCAATGACCGAATACAACAGTGTGAATTACTTGCCATGACTGAATACAATAGTGTGACTTACCTATGGTTGTAATCACCATGACTGAATACAACAGTGTGACTTACCTATGGTTGTAATCACCATGACTGAATACAACAGTGTGACTTACCTATGGTTGTAATCACCATGACTGAATACAATAGTGTGACTTACCTATGGTTGTAATCACCATGACTGAATACAACAGTGTGACTTACCTATGGTTGTAATCACCGTGACCGAATACAATAATGCCTCCGGCAGCGACCATTCCTTGAGATTTGAATCATCCCGCCAGGTAAAATGCCATCCGTTATGTCTTGTCATTTGTTCCTCATACGCTTTGATTACGCCACTCATCAATCCTTCTAACTCGGTGAAATTCTTACATCTTGCCAGCGTCAGATTTTCTGAAATCTGCGCCAGTCTCTCTTCCAGTGTTGTATTATCCGGTGGTGTTGGTAATGTTTCCGGTTGAACTGTTATGTTATCAGAAGTTAAGTTCCTTCGCTCTGTTACAGAAAATAAAACTCCCGTTGCACCCTCCTTTTCCTTTTGTTCCTCTTGGGCGGCCAGTACGCACATCGCTTGCATCTTTTTCGCCAAGTCTTTCACCACGACCTGCCGTGCTATTTTCAGTTGTTCGATATTTTGTTGCGAGTAGTTGTTTTCAAGCGCCCTGAATATGAAAGCTCCCAAAATGCAGTACGCTATGACGAGACCGATCAGTCCCGCACTGCAAAGAATTGCTTTGATAGTCCATTTTAATATGGCTATTTTGCCAATGTTCTTTCCCATTCTAAATAATGCCATTTTTTCAATTATTTTTATTTTCCAAAATCGGAAAAATAAGTGCGGCGGATCCGTAAAACAAGAAATAAAATAAGTGTCGCTTTAGCAGAAATCTGAAAAAGAGACAACCTACAATGTAAATCACGGCACCCATATACCAATGTCCTGAATGGCAAAGGATCAGAATAAGTCATTGTACATGTACAACATTGTGGGAATTTCCAAATTTTCACTCGGCCATCCGTCTTTGAGAGTGAGAGCGAAGTACGTAGCCATCCTTCTTCCAGAATAGGAAAGCCACTCTAAACAAGAGTACAAGTCTGTTTTTGAGAGCGAACAGGTCTTACCCCATTGTTAAATTCCTGTTGAGGGTTAGATATGTAATCCACAAGAATTAGAATAATGAGTCTTTCCTTATTTAATGGACGATGTGTTGCCTCGGACTGATTGACACAATCAGATTCTTGTCAGTTTAACAATGATTTGATGACAGATGACAGATGTCACTGAGGCAAAACAAAGGCATTTTTTAAAAATGTCTGTATTTCATTGTACATATGCATTATATATGTGGGTAACATACTGGGCATCCGCAGCAAAATAGAGCAGTCTACAGCTGAGGCTGATTGATTTATCATTTCACTCAATTTATCCTTTTGTATGAATACATTTTTTGTATGAAGACCACACTGGAGGCAAGCCTGCTAAAATCATTATGGTCTACTTTTGAAAGTATAAGACTTTTTCCTGCAGGTTTTTGCCAATGTGTACTGATTTGACGTATTATACGTATTCAAAAACTCATAAGCTCGCATTATGAATTTTTGATGTATTTTATTGTGTTGTATTGTATTATGTATTGTATTGTACTGTTACCACACATATAAAAGCAGTGGTATTACACAAAATAGTATTTGTCTTTTGGTAGGGAGGGTTGAATCCTCGGTCAGTGCTTACGACACAAACCCCATCACGGTAGCTTCAGGCTGTTTCCTGATGATGACAATAAACATATGGTGACTATTGACCAACACATTGTTGCCATTGCCTTCGTAGTAAACTGTGTAGTGGCCACGTGCTACTACTTATCGAATAAGGTATTTGATGAAATCAAAAGAAACTTTTCGATTATCAAAATGAAAAACGAATTTGTATTTGATTGAATTGATTCATATGTTGATAAAATCAAACAATAAGTTCGATAAAACTGTCAGACACTTTTGACTTTTTTCACTTTTACAATGCTTGCGACCTTGATTATCCAAGATACATAGCATTGAATTCTGCTACATTTAACAGGCCATAGAATCTAAACGACCAATTATGGGACTTGGAACTGACACATGATGTCCTAAATTACGAGGTGTCTTGATTAAGTAGTCAAAATGAAATAGAAATGACCAATTTAAGACTGCACTGTTGTGTCCTCAATAGAGCGGTATGCTCTGGGCAGAGGTGACTGCTAAGGAAGGTTTCACTCTACTTTCATAGCTGTTGTTAGGGGTGGGTGTGGTCAATTATTGGGATGGAGAGAATGCCCCTGAAAAGAACTTCATACAACCAAGAAATTTGTTTGAAGGGAAAGAGTTGCCCTCAACCGAAGAGTGGGTACAATCCATGCCAGTTTTTGTTACAGATTTCAGTGGTTTCATTACAGATATCATGAATTCCATCCATTCAAGTACAAGCAGCATGAGAATTTCCCATGTTTGGAGTTTGATAGTTTTAATAAGGTGAGTTGATGATGCAGGTAGGAAACTCAGAAAATAATGCCAAATTAAGAGTTTGAGTGTTTTACTTTGTATGTAGAAACTCTGTATGACTGAGAGCATTGAATCTTTGTTTAACTGGGTTTATTTCAAGGCTGTGGATGACTTCTTCTCCAAAATTGGAAGTCAAAAGTTGGATATGAAGACTCTGCAGCAGGAGAAGGCGGCCCTGAAAAAGCTCGAAAATGTCAAGAAGGACCATGAGAAACGTGTAGGAGAGCTCCAAAAAGAACAGGTAAATGTGTTCCTCAATTTTGAAGTCGTCTGAACCAGCCTGAACCAGTTAAGATCACCCTGAACATGAAAAGGCTGTTAGGGTGGTGCAGTGGAAATAATGGTGCAGATCACCTCTGAGGTTCTGGGTTCAATCCCCGTTCAGACCTGATCTTCATGTGATAGAGAGGGCAATTCCTTTGACAGCACATTTTTTCTCCAAGAGCTTCTGTTTCCTGCTGCTGTACATTAAAACATTTGCTCACCGTTGTCTACAGAGCTAATAATGCTGTGCATGGTGCTCAGCTCTTGATTCAGTATTCACAGCATGAAAAGGCAAAAAATGTGATTGATGAACTTATAAACAACCTGCTTCCTCTTTATTGTGTCTTGCCACGTGTACATCATTGCCGGGTTGAAACCAGAAAAAGTTGGTGAACTTGATATTAAGATGATAGTAAGAAATCACATGTTAAATCTGCCTGTCTGCATGGTTTTTGCTTTGACAGCATCAATTAACATGATGTCTTAACACCTGTTGGTTCAGTCTGGTTGGTTGCCCTACCGTTCACCACCTGTACATCAAGAGTAAAAACTCACTACCTTGACTTTCTCTTAATCACCAGTAATAGTTCATCAATTATGATTATTTTTGCCATGCTGATTGTTTCTCATTGTAGGAACTTGATAAGACAAAGGCACAGTTGATTGAAATGAATTTAGATATGGTGAGTCTCATGGTTTTAATCTGTAAATGATCCTTGACCCTTTTGACGAAATCATCTCTGGTAGCAAAAAGGTTAATGAAATTCTTTGCACCAGACATGCTCTCAAAATTTTTAGTTTTTTTGTCTGAACATCAATTTCTTCTGCTGAATACTCGATTTAACTTCCAATAACACATACCAACTCTTCTACAGGTTGACCGTGCCATCAAGATTGTGTGCAGTGCCCTGGCAAATCAGATTGACTGGTCAGAGATCTGGGACTTGGTAAAGGAGGCTCAGGCCAACGGTGACCCAGTGGCTAGTGCTATCAAAGGCTTGAAGCTTGACACTAATCATATCACCATGCTCCTGGGGTAAGTCGGGCTTAATTTCAATCTCATCATGGTGAGCTCTTACAATAACGTTTTGTTTGTTGTGGGGCCTGTTTTATCCCTGCTCAACGCAGTGAGGCAAAACTTGGAGGAGGGTCTTCAGGAACTCCATCTAAGAAAGGGAGTAACACCTCTTCATCAAGCCATCACCATAAAAGGAAATACATTGAACTTCAAATTCTGATTTAAAACGGAATAATGCCCTATTTATTGAACCCTCCAACAAATAAGGCAGAAGGCATCATGCAATTCATCACCAAAAGTGGAAATGAAAAATATAATTGAAACCATCACCAAGAAGTAACCAACCAACCCTATACCGGTACCTAAAAAAATCTTGAAAATATCAGACACCTGAACGACTTCAAAGGACTCACCGATAAAAAAAGCTTTCAACACCCATCTTGACTGAGCTGCAAAAGTTACAGAGATAAATTGATAATCATGGGAAGAAAAAATATTGAAAAAAGCTGACTCAGCATGTATTTTTTTCAACTATGATCGCAACTGGTTGCTGAACTGGATCATCAATGTCTCTGATTGTCTCAAGTATCCTCTTGCTCTAGCTGTATTCATTTTACATTTGTGATTTTTCACATCAATAATTTTTCAATTTAGCCGCCTGTCATAAATTGAGAAAATGATAGTTTTTCATCTGTACTCAAGATGACAGGTTCTCCTATTACTTTATTGATTTCTCTCAATTTCTTCATCGTTCTTCATGAAAATCTTCAACATCCAAAATTGGCGTCGAGAGATGAATTCATTGATTCTTGGACGTAGAAAACTTGTCCATGTCTGTGCATCGGGATGTGAAATTTATGCGATTGTATCTGGATTTTTATCTTGGTGAATATCAGCCAGAAGAAGCCATCAGTGGTCTCATGAATGATTCTGGTTGCTGTATCATTTGGTTGCCATCCTCAGCAATAGTGAAGTACGGGTAGTTCTGAAAATGACACTCCTGTTGATCTGTTGTCTTTTTACCTTACATGGAGGTATAATGAAAACATCAGCTAGGAAGGTGGGTAGACAGGGAAACACCCTTTTGCGAGGGCCGGGGATTGATCAGGACCAGGTGTCGCTTTCATTTCAATACCTTCAATGGTGGAGGGGGGGGGGGAAATTGGTCAGGACCAGGTGTACCGGTGATGCTAGCTTTTAGTGAGGCAATAAGCTACATTCTCATTACAACACAATGTATGCGTGTATTATGATCTGGCTGTCGGGATGAGCTGATCTATTGTGTTCAGTATCTTTTTCATAGCACTTTATGGCCGTTTAATGACGGTGGCTAATGGAATTGGCTAAATATTTCACCAATTATCATCTGTTGTGATAATTTTACCACCTCTTTGGGTGATGTGAGATAATTAGCTTATATCTAAGGAACTCTGCTCAATACGTGGAGAATATGGGACATAATATGCTAGTGAGTTTGTGGTAAGGAGGCCATAGGTTCAATAGCTATGTTTCATGATCAACTAATTATGCACGTTGCTGGCAAGGTTTTCACCTCTGTTCCGAATAGGCCAAGCCACTGAGGTGAAAAAACACAAACACTCCAAACTCAAGCAACCATAATTCTCTCCAACAAATATTACATACTTATAAATACCAAGGTGAGGAGATATCGCTCCTTGAAAGTAATAGCTATTAGTTTGAGCACCAACGGCAATTTGATGATATTACATTATGTACTGCGGTCGGTACTCACGAGTGGCCCAGGCAAGTTACGTAAAAATATTGAAGGTTTTTATAAGCTGATAAGAGGAAAAAGTTTCACCAGCCTCCTCTCATGCTGATTCAAAACAATGAAGTCAAAGTACTTGGTCACTGATGGGAACTTTTCTCCAGGGTGAAGTGTT
This sequence comes from Notospermus geniculatus, assembly GCA_002633025.1. Lineage (NCBI taxonomy): Eukaryota > Metazoa > Nemertea > Pilidiophora > Heteronemertea > Lineidae > Notospermus > Notospermus geniculatus. Next base: position 12,320 of record NMRB01003797.1, on the reverse strand, counting down.
GCTTCTTGGAGTTCTTGGTACTTCAGCGTTCCATGGCAAACCACTTAATCTTCCTGTTTGCGCTTGGCGACATTACGGTTAAGTATCCAGTTCCAATTTATCCAGGAGATGCACTCTGCTAGCCGCATGTATTTCATGAAAGAGATATAGTGGCAGACCGGTCAGTTGTTAATTTCAGCTCTCTATCTTGAATGTACAGAGGGATGTCTCTGAGTAGTGTAGTGCAAACATCTACCACCTGTCACCTCTGAGGTTCTGGGTTCGATTCCCGGGATTGATTCAAAACAATGAAGTCAAAGTACTTGGTCACTGGTGGGAACTTTTCTCCAGGGTGAAGTGTTGCTTCTTGGAGTTCTTGGTACTTCAGCGTTCCATGGCAAACCACTTAATCTTCCTGTTTGCGCTTGGCGACATTACGGTTAAGTATCCAGTTCCAATTTATCCAGGAGATGCACTCTGCTAGCCGCATGTATTTCATGAAAGAGATGTAGTGGCGGTCAGTTGTTGATTTCAGCTCTCTATCTTGAACGCGCAGAGGGATGTCTCTGAGTAGTGTAGTGGAAACATCTAGCACCTGTCACCTCTGAGGTTCCGGGTTCGATTCCCGGGAGGGAATGGCTGTGTAACTCACTTCATCCACTCCACCTGATGCCCCAGACCCAGGGCATGATTCTGGAGCATTTTCTCAGTACCCTTTATGAACTCATTGTACCAGTAGGATCCGTTTGTTGAAGGCTGCAAGGGCTTGACTAAAGCAAAGATTCTTTCATTTGGTGATCCCAGTGTAAAGTCAACAACATGGCAACTGTGGCAGCCATCTTGATTCTTGTTTTCCTTCATTTAAAGAGAACAGCACAGCAGAATCAAATCATTTTCATCACTAAAACTGTTGGTGTGTATGATTCTGCTATCTAGCCTAAGCCGTCTAAAAACGACGCCAGTGCGCCACTCTACTGGTTGACGTGGCAGACTCAATCAGCATAGAACAAATCAATTTGTTAATTTGTCAATCGTGCATGTTGTCAGAGATGGTCTTGTTTATGGGTCACTTCATCTGTCACTCACTTTTGGTTCACCAGGTACACAGGTGTAGAAAGGCTTTCCTCTACAGTGAAACTTACTTGAGGACAGCGCTTTCTCTCTTTAGGACACCAACATTCAGACCATTATTGGCAATTTACATTCAGTCTGACCTCTGCAATTGAGACATTTTCAATCAGGATTGGCCAACAAAAAATTCGAGCACAGATAATGTGTCCATTCACGAGGCATTGCTTATTGAATTTTTGCTCATTTCACGGATGACTTGATGATTTCTTCTCGTAGGAAATGAGATGTAAATGCTTAGTTCAAGATAAGGCCAGACTCCTTCAAGTAATCTTTGCCCTGGCCCAGATGATGTATCGTCTTCTTGAGTATGTTCTCTGCAAGAATTCTGCCGTAAAGTGATTAATAGGGTTCTGAAGTATGTGTACTTCATAATCCAGAATGGATATTCCCATTGGTTTGTTCAGTTCCTACTCAAAGGTGGTATAGTTCAAACACTTGGATGAAGACATAGATATACATATAGATTCAGTATTGTTGGTGAAATGTTTTTAGAAGCCATACTGGTGCAGTGGCCTTGATTTCTGACGAGTGGTCAAGAGGTTTCATGTTTGAATCTGATTGTTTTCATGTGATAGTCTTAAAAAGAGTTCAGGCTGATGTGCAACTATGAATTCAAGTGAGCCAGAGTTAAATGAGACATTGAACAGGTGTCATTTTATGGACTGTTCAAACCTCTTTTGTTATTTGAAGGTGACCCCTCAAAAGCGCTGAACTTGATCAAACAAAGTACATGTATATCAAAACCCCACAAGCGTTCAAAGAAGCTCCCGATGTACCCCTTCATCAAATTTTTTTAGTATCTAACAGAGAGAAAGAAAGTTCTGTTTAATATAGATTCATTCATATTTTGTAAAATCCAAGAGAAAGGGCCACTTGTGGTCAGAATTGTTGCATGACCTTGGCTGAAGCTTAGATGATGTCTGGTTCCAATCGCAAGAAATTACAAAATGAAAAATATGACCATATACTTCAACCTCTTTGCACTTCCACATGAGTTTTGGAACAGATGATAAAAATGAATCAAAATCCATCAAAAAAAGTTGCTGTTGTGTCACTCTATTTGGAGAACTCAACATTGAAAGACGGGACTTACCCATCCATGTCTCAGTACTCTATTGATGATGATCAGTGAGCAGTGTATCCCTGTCGGTGGCTATTCGAAGAATGGTTTCAGGTCTCCGTGGCTATCGAGCTACCGTTACGACCACGGAATACAGATAATCTCCTTGTCACTGATGTCTGTTGACCCCATCATTTCATGAGTAAAAATAATCAGCCTTCACAGTCATTCACATCAAATTGATAATCTATTGTTGTGTGTTATGTGATGTTTTCTGGGTTGAAAATTTAAGTATACTGATCGATATGAGGGGCTTCCTCAGGCAAGAATTTGACACAGAGAAAGATGGGTTGTTAACTCCGGTTGGTACTTCATGTAACAGGAAATCCTGGGCAGTGAATGACTTTCCAACCTTTACTTCCACGTTATGAGAACAGTTCACACGAAACTCGTTAATACTACCGTTACTGTTAGAGTTTCTCCTTGGCTCTCAGCTCTGGAATGAGGTACGAATGTCTGAACATACTATTTGATGTTCAACTAGGCCTACCTTTCCGTTCAGGCCCATGTGTAACTGTCATTTGTAAGAAAGTGTAGAAAGTATCAGTAATTCTTGCAATGTTGCGTTCAAACCAGCAGGTAACATTGTTATGAGTTTTTGAGTTCTTCCTAGTGCAATCCTTGTTTCTCTGGATAGAAAAAAGAGACACCTTGTTGCTCATACTATGGATATTGAAACCTGAGGTATAATCAGTTTTTTTTCTTCATTTTTCTGCTTTTCTGATGGGCTGTGATTGACATGGAGAACTGGCTGCCTGCTGCTTCCAAATCTGTTTATTTATTAATATTTACACTCCTGAAGCAGAATTTTGGTGGTATCAGTACTTTTTTCCCTTCCACATCTTTTTGTCATGCCCTTATTGAGCAGTGAAATCAGGTTGGTGTTTATTTGTTCAAAAACAGAACATTTCTCTGTTTTAAACAGTTAAATTTTATTTTCACTCTACATTTCTGGCCTCACACAGGTAGCCCTAGTGTAAAACATGTATTTGCAGGAACATTGTATTCGCAGTTATTCACAGTCAACCAAAAAACCTTGTCAGTATTTTTCATCACTGACACCTGTTTGCACTGACTGGATCTTCTTGTAATCGGTTCATCTCATCTGGTTGTAAACTATTCCCAAGTCAACCCATGCGATGCTGATAAACGAATTCTGGCAAAATCCACGTTTTACCCCTTGTCTATCATCGGTGCATCTCATGTGGTTGATGGCAGCATACCACTGATAACTGATCACAGATTGTACAGGAATACGTTGCAGGTGAGACTGAGAAACAATCACTGCCTTCCTGATTCCAAGCATTTCTCAAATTACAGAAGAATGAGTGGTGACTATATCACCGTCTTAATGGTAGTAAGTTATGGCCACTTTGGGTGAGAGGTTAATAATGTTGTGAAGCAGCTCGTAGCATGAATTATCATCATCCATTATTCTGTTGGTCTTTTCAGTCATGTCAGCTATGGGTGTGATCTAGTCACTTTTAAATATTTAACCATGCAGGCACTTTGTATGATTGACAAATTTTGCTGCTCCATGGATTTCATTGTGTGCAAATCGTAAATTCAGATGACTTACCATATGTTGATGACCAATGTATTGTTCTGCCTGTGTGCAGTGACTCTCAAAAACTTTTCATGGAAAAAGTAATGAGATGGGATGAGCTAAAGTAATTCGGAACAAAGGACCTTTTTGCTAGCCGTACGATCTAGTTCAGCTAGACCTCAGTTTAGTTTCCTTGGCCTGCTTGCCAAGCTCAGACCCCTGGGTTAGATACTGTAAACTGTGAAATTTTCACGTGTGTTTTATTTTTGTGATTTTTGCGCTCAAGGGTCAAAACGTGAATGTAAATCGCGCGAAAATCATTGGTTCTTGAGATTTTTGGAAGCTGAAGGGTTCCAATCGCGAAAATTATTCTTTGCGAATTTGTAGACTGCCAAAAACGCGAACATTTTGCGCCACGAAAATTTCATGGTTTACAGTATAAGCCTTTTAGTTCAGCCCCCTGTGTTAAATATGAGTACCGGTAGTCGTGTTCCTGTTTTGCCTGCTGAGGACAACTTAACTGAACTTGTTCAAGGACAATGGCCCGTATTCTAGAACGTTCCTTAACGTTAAGGTCGACCTTAAGTCTATTGTAAAACCATCGAGAACAATAGATTTAAGGTGGACCTTAAAGTTAAGGAACGTTCTAGAATATGGGCCAATATTTTTTGAAAGTTTACTGACATTGACTGAGGTATGAACTTCCAAGCAGATTTCTTGTGCTGTAAATTAGGACAGTAATGTCTGTAGAAGAAGATAACATTTAAGTAATAATTGTGTATACCACCTACCTTCCATCTCTGGACACTGGCACATAAAGTGGTGATGTTGTCCGTGTTGTTTCTGATACCTCTGTTAGCTCCATGTCGACATTAATCGTGTTACGCCTATACCTCAATTACTTTTACCATAACTACATATTCCATTTATTACCGAATGTTTCATTGCTTCAGATTTGTGCCCCTAAGTGCTGTATGTTTGTGTGTTGGATGTGTTGCAAAAAATGATTACTCAGATACCACTTACGGCAAAACATGGCCGGAAATGCATGAAAATTTGTCCTCACGACTGTCAGTATTAAGATTATGTGAACGTTTCCATGACAAAAACTGACACTTTGTAGAACTTATATCCGTCTAGATAACAAAGTTGCATTAAACTGTTCATGCTGTGTCCTGGTGAGAGCGATCTTGCTGATGTTTCGTCACAGTAGCTATGAAGTACATTTATAACTATCAACCAGTGAGCAAAATGTAAACATCCGCTAGCAACGCTTGGTATTGTTGCAGAATGGCGTCAATATGCAAATTAGATTTTTTACCAATTCCCAACTTCTTTCTCATTAAGACTGAAAAAGTTATTATGCAATTATGTTCAGTTATCATGCAATTTTCAATTTTGCTGTTCACAAAAAGTTCTTTAATTTTCAACATTTAGGATGAATTTTTCGATATTCTCACATGCTGCAGCATATTGTGTGTCAGCGTGGCGAGTTCCAATGACGTCCAGTTCACTAATCAGCATTTCTAAAAACCCTGCTCTTGTCACTTTTCTGTACAATTGTTTAATGGAAATTGAAAAAAACATGACTTCATATCTGTCATTTTGCTAATGCGTCTGAAGTGAGAGTCTTTGAATTGAAAAAAAAGTTTCATATTTTAACAATTTTGTGGTCTGTTTCAGCGAGTAGGCCTATATCTTCACTCTTTGACTCTAAGTATAGAATAAGCAAGAAGGAAGAAATCCTGAAATAATGGCTGTTAGAATTCAATGCAGATTTCATGTCCACTTTTCAGTAGCTCCAACCTGCCTAGCTGGTTAAGGTCTATGTTAGCAGATGAAGTAGCTATTCTGATATGGAAGCAACTTACGTTCTGAATCAGTGTACAAACACTTTTTAACGCATTAACAAAATCAATGTCCATTTAGCTCTTAAGATTTTTAAGTGGATTCTCTATTAAAAAATTCAGGAGTCCCATATGTGGAACAATCAAGTTTATAGTTGCTGGATTGTTTGGCAATTTTTGTGCTACAATGCAAATTGCTTGTGTGTGCTGCAGGCTTGTACTGTGAAGAAAAGGAAAAGCCCCTTTGGTTTATTAATTGCCTGAAATTCATTATTTCAGGTAAATAACCAATGTAGTTTTCAACTAATCTTGTTTACATAATTTCCATCATTTTCAAATCATATATGAAGAACGCACCACCAGATCTCACTGGTGTAACCAGAACGGCACACACTCAATGAAATATCAACATCTCAAACACTTCGGCGACTTTGCAATGGTTGATGTGTCAAAAATTCCTCGTGGACTGTGCTTAGTGATTTTGAAGTTGAAACCGTAGCTAAAATATTACAGTGTGAAGTAGTCAATGACAGTGAGAGTTTGTATCACATGTATGTGATAAGTGTGGATGGGGGAAAAAATGATGGTTTTCAATGTCAAACTGTGATACGGGTAGTTTTTCGTGCCCAGTTGGGAAAGCTACTACATGACATGGTTGAACTTCACTTTCCAAGTACTTGAAAGGAAAATGTAGGAAGTTGGACTCAAATGCGTCAAAAATGGTTCTCAGACAGACTAAAAATGTCAACCCTCGCAGTATTGCACTTCTGATTGGCATCGATCACCTCAAGCTTGGTGTAAAAAGGTTTTTGGTCGTCGTAGTTTAAGTTTTCTAGTGTTTCAAATGCAACCATTATCTCTGTCCCTAATTTGCTAGTCATGGATTATCAAACATGGTGACAGTCATGTGCCTTTAGGGATACCTGAAATTCATGCAATTTACTGAGGCTTAGTTGATATACAAACAGAAATATCAGTGTAATTTTAATTTTATGGGATTGGGATTTAACTCTAACTTTTATTATTATGATCAGCTAAACTTTTACTGAGAAATAGTCGAAAGCATTATGCTTTCCATCATTGTTATTTGCTCATTTAACTGATAACTGTTTGCCCCAAACCCCTCTGGTCAAACTCAATCCGGATGATGCACACTATAATGACGAGTTTACCTGTACCAGTGTCATTATCAAAAGTACAGAGTCCATTTCACTCACCTTTGGGACCATCAGGCCAAAGTATTGTTGGCCAACTGAAATTCAACTGAATAGGGTGCAACTGGTATCAGATTCTTGTGATGTATCAAACCAGTGACTTTTCAAAAGGTAAGTGTAGAACCTACTTCAGAATCATTTTCAGTAGTTCATGATGGGGATATATTCACCCTCCCGCTCCTGCTCCCGCACCCGCTCCCCTCCCCTGCCCAATTTTTGCATATTTGACCATCCATGAAGGAGCACAGTTGATGACAGCAATAGTATGACATCCCCTCCATCAAATGACAATGAAACATCATCAAACAATGGTGATGGTTTTGTCCTACATTCAATGCACTTGTTTACCAATGACCAGACAGTACTGCGGTGATTGCCGTCAGGAAATTTCTCCCAGGAGATTCCTCTGACAACGCTTGTCCGATCAATAGTGTGTTTGTCGATTTTTGATTCAACCAGTTCTGTTGACAAACACAACATGTTGATGACAATAGACGAAAACATCGACGGAAAAAGAGACTCTTGTTTCAGGATAGAAGCTGAAGACTACTGCTCACCAGACAAGGAGTGGGAATTTTCATCACCTGCTATCACTAACTTCACTTAAATTTGATTGTCATGTGATTTAAGAGCCCGTGCTGATTGGTCAATGATGAAAACCTGTTGCCTGTTTCCACATTCTGCATATGAGCTAGCAATCAAACATGTTTGATAGCTGCAAAATGTTGCTGGCAACAGTTTGCAGTTGTGGTTCACCACTAGCAGACGAGTTGAACATTGACAAAGGTTTTGTGGAGGAGGCCTGTGATTGTTTTAGATAAAATGCATGTGGGCATCACATATCATGACGTTCTAGACACCATTGCCATGAAGGGACGTACGTTTATCGATCGCCACATTAAAACAACATCTCCTTCAATATTTCAAGGAGTATACAATGGCGTTCAACGTTAATGTCTAAAACACATTATCGGGGTAGGTTTATGAGAATTACAGCTGAGAGTAGATGTCGCATCCGGAAGATACTTTTAGTTATATGTCCTCATCTGGGTTCTCTGATCGCATGTCACGATTTCCATTGAACGGGAAAGTGTTGTCTCCTTAAGTGTGATAAATTTCTGGTCTGAAAAGATCAGGTGAGCACTGAAGAGCTGTGCCTTAAGTTCCCCAGAAAGGTTTCTGGAGGGACTGGGGTAATATTTGACACTGCTTTCATAAAACAGCCTCACATATGACTGGGTTTGTTTACATATGGCCGAGCATGTTTTCAATTTCCCCATCTCCACCATTTCCTCCAGTGTCAAATCTCCATCTTTCAGCAAGATTTCACACTTTCAATTGCTATGATGTCATGCCCATGTCTCATCAGGCTTCGTACGCCGCTGCTGTTTCCTAACTAGACCCATGACGCGGCAAATTATGCGTATTTCTCTTGGTATAATTGGATGAAGCCACTCGTTATTCCCTACAGTGTCCCAGGCAGCTACTTTTCCCCATTGCTGGAATTTAGGTTACGCTGCGGGAATCAAATCGGCTGCATTATGGATGTGTCGTAGTTGCTTCTTTTGATGAGATTTGACTGTGGTGGTGGAATTGCTAATTTGAAATATTGAATTTTGAAAAAGACCTCATTAGCTTCTTATAAAATACACTATGATTTATCATGCATTGCAGACAGAAACTGGATTGTTTAGGAAGTTATCATATTTTCTTAAACTACGCCTGAACGCTTTCTTCTAATTGTCCAGTGATTATGTGGACGGGGAAAATATTGGGATTCAAGAGGCAAAAATGAAGTTTCATTTTTGAGCAAAAGTGACTACTGTGACTCAAAAGAGGCCCACCCATACCTATTGCATAAGGTATGGCCATTCAAACCTGGGAAACAGGTGCCAATTAACAATTCAGTTGACACTGACATGACCCTACTATTGCACAAACTGTTAATGTCGTCTAAACCAGTGTACCCAGGTTACGGAGTTAGGATCGTAAGCGTTGACGGTTAGGGTCAGGACTAGGTTTAGGATTAGGGTAGGGGTCAGTGACAAGGGTTGAGGGTCAGGGTTGGGGTTAGGGTTAGGGGCTTGGGCTAGGAATCAGTGCGTAGGATCAGGACTGGACGACATTCACCCATTCAGCCCTACTATTCACATCAGCTGTAAATATCAAACCCCTTGGAATTCCCCAAATATTTCAATACCAACTTGATCCTGGTTTATCTTAGTCAATAACATCTATCTTACCTCATCACCATCTTGCATGCTCTCCTTTCCACACATTCAATCTTACTAATGAAGTCAAAAATTTTCTTGCTCAAGTCACTTTGATATTCATCAGAATCCTTCAATTCATGTGCAGTTCATGGTGAATTACGCCAAAATCATTATGATTTTATAATAATTTCCACCTGGCTTCAGCTAGAAAGGAAACACAGCAGTGCAAAGCTGCAGAGGGGCTCAACAGTGTCAACCTTCTTTGCCAAATCAATCCAGTCACCATGGTCACTGACTCTCCTTGTGCCTCTTTTGGTGTATTTCACTTTAGTTACGTAAGAATCCTTTGTCTGCTGCTTAGATCATTGTCAAAACCTTGTTAGCGCTACTCCTTTCTCTTCTTGCTCTTTCATGTACTTTACTTTGGTTTCCTAGTAATCTTCTGTTTGCAGTTCAAGTCATTGTCAAAACCATGTTACCCAAATCACTGCACGAAATTGATCCTGTTTTTCACTAACTCTCCTTTCACTTTACCTCCACGTACCCTCTTGTAGTGTACTTCACTTTGCTAACTATAAGAATCCTGGTCCAGTCCACAGTTTTAATTGCAAGAGCCTTGTGGGCCTCGTCGTCCAGTTGTTCACTCACTCAACATTTTCTATTAAATGCTTCTTTTAGTATTTTCACTTTGGTTCCATAAGAATCTGTAGACTGCTGTTTGAGGTCAATTATTCCTGGGACGAATACTAGAAGCCATAATAGTTCATCTTGATTTCCCACAGAATGCCCCAAGAAATGTTTATAGAGAGTGGATCCCATTGTTTTTCTCCAATTTACCCAAAGCCATGTTCATTTCCGAGTTCATTGTTATTGCCTGTTGTCTTGCGTGTGCTGTATCTTTGATGAGGTTAAATTCACAATCACTGTTCATTATCCAGACTGTGCCTTATTATCGATCCCAATGCCCGCACGGATTTCTGCATTCCTCAACAAACATTAGTGTGCCAGTGCAGGATGACAGCCACCCCAGGGGAAAATTTCTCAAAATCCTTAATCCCAATCCAGCTATCATTTAAATCATCTCGGAGCATTGGTACGCCTATTCTGAGAAGTCAGTGCGCCGGATGGACTGCTGTGTGTCTTTTCACATTTTCCCTCCGCAGTAAATTCCTTGACATCAGGTTGATGCACTTCATCGCCAAGAGCAATGGCGTCGATTCCAGCACAAATGTTTGCCAGGAAATGAGAGTCGGACATCTCTTGCCGGGAAATGAGAATCAGATATCTGCCAGGAAATGAGAATCAGATATCTGTCATGATAAAAGCTTGTTTGTGTCCCAAGCTCAACAACTTGTTTACAATACACATTCAGATTCTAAGCTGTGTGGAGATTTTCAAAGAAATGGAATACACATCCAGGTTCTAAGTTCGTTTGAAATTTTTTGATGAAATGGCTGTGAAATGTACAGAAGGTGTTGTTTAATCAGTCGGAGTCTGCCAATCAATAATGCAATCAACAAGCAAGGCTACAGGAGGCTCCTGCGGAAAATGCCACTTCTTGTGACGATCAATCAAAAAACAAGAAGCTTAGCAAACAAAACTGAGTATTCTTGGAAGATATTCTTTCTATCCCTTCTTATGAGACCTTAGCTCAATATGTTGAAGCACAAATTCCATCTCCTTATCTTAGGTACATGGAAAGTGCTTCAGTGAAGTCCTCATTCAAGTTGGATTATCTCTGATACCTAGCAGGCCAAGCCAGATAACAAGTCAGCATTAGGGACAACATCTTGAATGACCCTAAAATGGCGCTCAACGTCATATCTTCATTATTCTGAACGAGTCAATCTCATTTTGCAAATATCATATGGGTCGATTGGGATATTATAGCGGCTAAGAAATTCATTGTTTCAGAATTCCAGGCACAAACGCATGAATAATTAATTGACAGAAACTGCCAACGTGTTAGAATCTGTGAGCCGAAGTCTCTTTAACACTTTCATTCTCAAGGCCAATTTTGTCAAAAATGACTTATCTTTGGATTTTGTTGACATATTCAGTGAACGTTGGCCAAATATTTCACATCCAGCAGATATTGTAGACTAATCCTGAAGGGAAAATCCTCAAATTTTTTATTTGGTCTTAGAATTCTAGGCCCACAAAACAGAGTGTTACCGTCAGAAAGGTACTACGCATTAGATTTACTAAACAATCTAAAATACGATTATTTACTACAACGATAAATTTATTTTACGACGCATATACACAAAAGAAATTGGATAATTAAAAGCTATTGAAATGGATTTCATAAATTTGAGTTGCATTTACTGTATTATTCAAGGATCTGGAAGGTGTTGTTAATGTACCATTCCCGACAGCTGTTCGTTGTAGAACCCAGTGCTTGCTTTCTCTAAATCATGTTCTTCCCACCATAAAAATTGGGGAATTGCCCAAAGCTGTTCCCTGGGTTATTTGATTCGATATGTGGTGGTGATTGTTGAACGAACTGCAACACTTTTTACGCAGTGATACATTCAGTTCAATCCAAGGCAAAAGTAGCTTGCAGGTACCAGCCAATTTCTTGTGCCTTATTGCGTGAATGTGACACCTCCTGGGCTGAGAGAGTGGCAAAGTGAAAACAAAGTGTCACCACTGAGGTTCTAGGTTCGACCCCATTCAAGCCCATACTTCATGTGATAGGGAGGGCGACTCTCTTCATCAGCAAACGGGTTTTTGCCAGGCTCTCTGGCTTCCTCCTGCTGTACAATTCATTCATCAAACCTGGAGCCAGTAATGCTCTTCTCTCAACTCAAAATACATGTATACACACCTCCTAGTCCTCATCCTGAGAATCTCAGGTCATTTATGGTAACACCCCTCCCTCTGAACCAAGTGCGAGAAGGGGAGCGATTGTGAAGACCCTGGGGTGCGAGGATGCCTAGTCCGAGGCCAAAATGGCGTGTTGTTGGTGTGGTCAGATAAGGTGGGATCAGGCCAACTTTTTTCTGTATGGAAATATGAGGCAGCCACATGAAGGGAGCAAGCAATAGAACCACTGAATACCTCGGGATGGAGTTGCCCCAGTTTGCCTTTGGCTCTCTGGTGGATTGGTACAAAGTTGTAAAAAAGTGATAGGGAAAGTTAGGACGATTGAGAAATTTCTTTACAGGTCAAGCTGGGGAATCAGTGGTCTAGAGGGAAAAAACTGGTTTCAGCATCCCCTGGAGACATTTGTTGGCTATGGTCAAGAAAAAAAAGTCCCGCATATTT